>JAPKLY010001080.1:32317-72196 GCA_026898435.1 Prunella vulgaris
ATATATATATATATATATGCATTTTATGTCTTTCATCTTTTGCAAATCCATAAACATATGTAATAATCCTAGCATGGGAAAAATAAATTAACTTAAACCAACAATTAATATTGTACAGTTGAGAAAATTAGGAATTTTATAGAATAGTTTTATTTTACTGATAGAAAGATTTTAAATATAAAATTTTAATATATTTATTTCTCTAAAATATTTTTTTAGCTAGCTAGAAATTAGAATAAAAAAGATTTCTCAATTCATCTTTAAATGAAAATACAATTATAATAATTTTTCAGATTTGTTTTTTCATCTTAACTTGAGGATTATACAGTTAACCAAATACAATTTCAAACATTTATATTCATAGTAAAGAAAACAAGTGTGTATAAACAACAACTACTAGGCATTTTCTTCGAACAAAAAATCAAGCACTTTCACAATTTTTTTTTATAAATCAAGCAACAAAAAGTAGATGAAATATTATATTAAGAATCTAAAAAATTCTTGATTGATAAGAAAATTCAAACATATTAACCTTGTTACAAGATCATGGTATTTTAGTAATAATTATTATAGTAATTGTTACAAAAGGAAAATTTTCATTTGTACAGTAAAAATAAACATTCACATATTTCATTCGATTTCGCTAATTGCATAAAATTAGGTAAAATCTCTACTTACCTGTTGCATAATTCCAGGCGAGTTCATCTCTAAGAAATAATAACAACGATTTCTTTTTTGCAGAAATTTTTGTATGAATGAATGAAATACTTTGATGAATGTATTTATACTTAATATTTGGGGTGGTAATAAATGTCTAGTTACACGAATAATGTAATATCATCTGTTATAACATACAGATAAAGAGTAATTAAATCTCTTTTGTAAACTTGTTGTGCAACTCAAGTGCATTTTTAGAACTTTACACCAAATACTATATAAAGGTCACACCTGGTGCACGCAAGACTAATGCGTAGATAAATGACACATAGACATTGTGATTAACTGAAAACATGAGATGAATTTTGAAATTAATACATTTATATTAATTCTTTAATGCTCACTTATCTGTTGGTTGGATTATGTAGTATTCAATCCTCTGAGGAGAAGGTCCATTGATTGAACAATTTAATAAGGTAGTTTCTTTCAGCCTGAGTCAAAGCTCTGATACGAAGAATTAATTCAATCTCATCTAAAAGTTCGGTAATGATAATTAATTTTATTGTTGTGATAGAGTTAATTGTTGGTGGTGAATTAATTTTCTTTCAATTTATATATCGTTATAATTTTCAATTGGTTGATTTTGTATCTATCCCTTCCAGGGAATAGGATAGTATTAATTATTTCATATTCCATATACTTAATATAAATTAGGGTTACTTTAAAATAAAATTACTATCTTTTTAAATTGTAGCATAATCTAAATTTCTGAACGGTTCAAATCATATTACAATTTAAAATTTGTTAGTAATTCTAATCAAAAGATTAATTTTGATTTATCTAAAAATAATATTTAATTATGTGTTGTCATCTGAACCAATCTAAACATGTTAATATAATTCATTGTTCATTATTAGGTAGGTGAAATATCATTTTTGAATAATTACACACTCCCTCAGTCCACGAAATTTTTGCTCACATTTTTACACGTGGTTTAATGCAATATGTCGAAAGGTATTATGAGATATTGTGAGGTCTGTTTTGAGTAAAGAAAGTATTTATGGAAAGTACATATGATATACTTTTCATAAATATTCTCTTTATTCAAAACGGACCTCACAATATCCCGTAATACCCTCCAACATATTGCATTAAACCACGTGCATGAGCATAAATTTCGTGGGCGAAGGTAGTATTTATTTATTGGCACGAATTGCAATTAAATATTAAATTAAAATTTTATTGGCAAAGATTAAAGAGTTCAGATTAGATTATAATTTGTGAAAAAGATTGCGATTTTATGTGAAATTAAGTCTATAGATTGATTGAACTTTACACTGAGATTAAAAAATAGGGCATTCTCTTATGCAAAATTGCACAAAAAAAATATAAACACATTTATGTAAGAAAAGGAGTAGTGTAAGGATAGATATATGTTATTGTAATGACAAATAGCACAAAAACACAATTAATCCTTATAGCTACAGTAAAACCTCGTTAAATTAATACTCGATAAATTAATAACCTTGCTAAAACTAATAATTTGTCCGGTCCCAAGTTGGGACCAGTAAAAATTTGGGACCCAATCAATAAAATTATAAGATAATAATTTTTTTTAGATCCCAGTGTATATATATTGGTCCTGACGAAACTATAAATTAATAATTATTAAAAAAATATTCATATATATATATATATGATGCACTTGAATATTCTTAAGACAACTTAGTAAAATAAGAATTTATTGTAACCATATTTACTGTAACCATGAGAATTTTGTGTGTCATTTACCAAGATTTCAATGGATAAATATATAGTGCTGACTTTCTATCCATGATTCAATGCACAAATGTTAGTCCAATGAACCATATTTTTGTATTTTCCAAAACCAATTAATTTAAACAAGCCATTCCAACTTCACGTGAGTTTGTGTTCATGGAATTCTACAAGTACATCAATAACTGTAATACCACGAACCAAATTAGATTTTTTTTTCTATTTATATTACATTTCATGTTATTATATTTATATATTCTGCTTGATTGATCTTTTACTCCTTTGAGGACACTAAGTTTTAAAATGAGTGATTTCTACTCGACGGTTAGTTCAAAACCGGAACCGGAAGCACTCCTAGCACCGTAACTATGAATCAAATATTAATAAATCATTTGAACGAATGAAATAAGATTCTAAAAGGGATTTTAAGACCTTTTGGGTGTAAAAGATTTATAAAAAATAAAACCCTGGACGTTTGTCGCCAAATGTCGAACCGAAAACTCTAAAATTTGAAAAACTTCGATCCGACGAGTAATTGCGGATCTTTATTAGAACTTAAGTAATAAAATGGGTTAAACATAAGTTTTAATTAACAAATACAAGATATAAAATTTTAGGCTTACAAAACGAGCAAAATATTAATTTTTG
This sequence comes from Prunella vulgaris, assembly GCA_026898435.1. Lineage (NCBI taxonomy): Eukaryota > Viridiplantae > Streptophyta > Magnoliopsida > Lamiales > Lamiaceae > Prunella > Prunella vulgaris. Next base: position 35,399 of record JAPKLY010001080.1, read on the forward strand.
GAGCCCAAAATGCGACCGAATAATATCCGTTTTCAACACCGAAAACCATATCGCGTCCCAAAATACAGTTACAACTCAAATTCCCCTCCTAAATTCCCTTATTGGCCGAAATTATCAGCTAGGAATGAAGAGATGTGGAGTCAAAATGCCCATACCCCTAAATTAAGGGGTCATACCTTCTTTCCTACTCCCTTACCTAACCTTGACTTCTCTTACCTCCAAATGAGTAATCTTGAACGGTCATATGCTCCCATTTCCTATATATTAATTATCTTAGTTCATTCCCTACCTTCAGCAAAGAAACCCAAAGAAAAGAAAATCCACAAACTCCCTTCTCACTCCCTTACTCAACTTTCGGTCACCATACTTACAAAGGGTAGAGAGATTTTCTTCTCCCATCTTCAACAACAAGAGAGCTTCCTTCCTCAAGTATCAAGAAATCCATGGAGTTAGGTTGAAGGTTGGAGTCATTTCCTTGCAAAGAGGAAACCAACATCTCTCCCTCTCTCTTCTAAGTTCATGTTTTTCCTCTCCACTTCTCCTAACTTACTCCATTGCCTTGTTTTAGCTCGAAACCAAAGTATTCCTCCAAGTGGTGCTCCATTCCTACAAGCTTAAGGGTCAAGGGACAATAAAGCTTCTTTTGTTAACAAGAAAAAGGCTCCAAAGGTTGTAAAACCCCAACTCAAAACATTTGGTTTTCTTGCATGTATATGTGAGCTATGTGTGTTTATTGTTCCATATTTTTAGAGACCATGAAACCCTAGGACTTTATTACTTTCCAATGTTCAAATTCATGATGAATGAAGTCTAGAATGATGTTTTTGAAGGAGTTAAAATGTTGGTTGCATGGTAGTTATGAAATTGAAAATATAAGTGAAAGCATGTACACAAACCACACACTTTATGCACTGACCTCAAATTTCTTATAGAATTCGGACCTCATATGCTATAAATTTTTGGATGATGTTTATATGGTTGGAAACGACATCAAGTTATCTTTCATTTGAATCTAGTTTGAGCATTTTTTGAGTTTTCATTAATAAGTTATGAATTTTCTAAAAAAGTGTGGAAAAATGCCCCTTATTTCTAAAGTATGTATTTTCTGGGAGTAATCTGTTCATGAAAGAATTCTTTTAAAATTTTTATAAATTACTACATGTAGTTAATTATCTTCATGATTTATTTCAGGATTTTTGGAGATGTGTAAATATTTTTACCAAAATTATTTCGAAAGTTGCTCTATTCTGGAAAATTCTGGAAAAATCTGCCATGTTTTGGAAACTAGCCTAGAACTCATATTTTCCTAAACCAAATGATATGAAATAAATTTTATATGTAATTTAAACTTGATGGGTTAGTCACTGTAAAAATTTCATGATTTTTGAATGAGTTTTGATATTTTTAGAAAATTCTCCAAGTTGGTATAAGTGTGGGTCAACATGCAAACTGCAGTACTTGAATATTGTTGATTATGTGTTATTTCCTTGTTAGAAGGAAAACAAATATTTTCCCATGAGGAAACTAGTCTAAAGCCTTGGTGAATTCTATGTGAACGCATGAGTTATGTGAATGGCATGATATTTAGTGTTGATTTTAGATTAAGGACCATATGTTTCTTATTTGCCTTGAGAAAGGAAAATATGAAGAACCTTATAAAATCCTAACAAAGTTGAGTATGCTAAATGCACCTAGATAAGAACCTCAAGCTACTAATTACCGTAAAATATTTTATTAACTTCTTAAGTGAACAAAAATGCTAAGTAAAGTGTATGTCCTTATCGGACTAATTGTATAAATCTTAACAAGAATTCTTAAACATTAATAACTGAAATACAACGAATGGTGCTAGGTCTAAGTGTGCGAACGGTGGCGAGAATCTCTGGTGAAAGGAACGGTGATTGTTTTGCAAAAAGGAAAGCGTTTAAGGTGGGTGGCATTTACTGTATTGCCTTGAATATTATATGGACTATTGGTGTATTTGAATGAAAATGTTTTTGACCTTTGGGTTCGATTACAAGGTTATTACCCAAATGCCTACGGGCAAAGTATCTCAAATGATATGTAGTGGTCTGACTTGTGTAGCTAGGCGCCGCGGTGGATAGAGCCTCAGGGCTATATCTAAAATGATATGTAGTGGTCTGGCTTGTGTAGCTAGGCGCCACAGTGGACAGAGCCTGAGGGCTACATGATTAAAAGTATCTCAAAATGATATGTTTGCAATACTACCAATATGTATAGTAGCGTACAGGTCGCCCACACTGAGAATTCAAATCTCACCCCCTACTTTTAAATCCTTTTTCAGGTCTCGATGACGGGGAGTTTGCGCCAGTGGAGGAGTGATACTACTTCCCTACCAAAGTGTTTTAAATTACTCGTGAAAACGAGACTAGTAGTTTTAATATGACTTAACTTATATGCCGAGGCGGTAAACGTTTATAATTTCCTCGATGATGGTGTGTAATATTTATCAGAACTATCTATTTTGCGCCAAACTTTTATAACGATCGTGTGTGTGATATTTTGAAAATGGCCACTGCGTTTTATAACCTTAATGTATGCTTCCGCTGTTCATGTGTTGTTACTTGTAATTTTCAAAAAAAAAAATTTAGTCCGGATTTTTGGACATTAAGTGACGACTCGGGTTTCTAGAATGCCAAGAAACATTTTAAAAAAACTGGGGCGTTACAATAACTATGCATGTATACTTAAAGTTATGCAAAGAATTTGGAACTTTGAAGGTCAACTGTGCATATACGTTAAAACCTCTTTAAATTAATAAATTATTAATTTATCGATATAATAATATCTCTATAAATTAATAAAACCTTCGGTCCCAACATTATTAATATATAGAGGTTTTACTATAGTAAAACATGTATAATGTTAAAAATGCATTAATATATGAACACATATATGATAATATATGGAAAAAGATAATTATTATGAGAACCAAATTTAGTACTAAACGATAAAAAAATAAATATATTGAAATAGATGAACATAATGAGAAAAAAATTAATTTAATTGAAGCTTCAAATGAGATAAGGGTTTAGGATAGTTAGTTATTAACTTTATCAATATAGTTAATTATGTATTTATTTAATTTACGAGTGTTTAGTTGAGTAAGAATTTACTGCATTCAATAAAAACAAGTCTGCCTGAATTTGAGAACACTAGAAAAGCACTATCACTGGTTATTGTATTTATCTTTCTATGCTGATAGTAAGCTGTCGTGGTGAAGAGTATGATCCGAAGAGGTCATCACTAAAATATGTAGAAAGGAGTCGAGCTATTGAAAAGTGATTTTGAAAAACTTGAAAAGAAGCCAAGCTAGTAGATATTTGGAATGTATATAAAAAGAGTAAAGGTGTTAAGGTAAATCCTTAAAGAGAATATTACAAAGTTAACTTCAATAAAGACAAAAATCTAAAATGAAGAATATGCTCTGCCTTATTCACCTAACTGAGGACGTGGACCAAATAATGCTCAGCAACTAATGTACGGACCTAGTACTAATCTAACAAATCAGCAAAAAGTGACTACCAAACATTTAATACAAACATTCCATGAGTGTGCAATCTATAGTAGGGCAAGTAAAAAAATATCTATTGCAACTCCTAAAATAGACAATTGGGGTAGTATCCGTCTAGCAAATAGTTTTCCAAGTTGCCTATAAGTACCAAAAAATATTGACATAACAAGGTTACGAGAAGTTAGAAATTAACAAAGACTCTCAAGTTCTCAAGCATTCAAAGAAGCACTCCAAATTTGAAGAATTTACCAAATATTTTTTATTCAAGAGCAAGTTTCTAAAAATGATCTAGTCGGCCGACTAATCATCAATTAATTATTAGTCAGCCCTAGGCTATTCTATTTTATTCTAAATCAACCAAAAAAGAACTCAGTGTATTATTTGGCACTTAGAACCTACTAATTGGTGAATAGAGCCATCTAGATCACTTCCTTTCTTTTTTTTTCTTTTTTATTTCTGCAACCGTAGATTAATAACCATTTAATTTTTTTTTTACTTTTAATATTTGAATTTGATGAGGAGTGAGAATTAGAGGATTTTTTATAGTTGTTCAAATAATTAACAATTATAATAGATGATTGTGGTTGTGGAGAACCAAATCAACTAATACTTCTAATAGATGACTGTGGTTGTGGGGAATCAAATCAACCAACAACGCAAAAATAATGATAGTATAAAAGCACATAAATTCCAACACAAGAGGAACTAAGGGTTTAAGTGAATTATACATCTTGAGTCCTTTGACAAAGAAGTTGAGATCAAAAGGCGTTCTTCTTGAGACCTATCCCTTTAACAAAGTGGTTGAGATCAAAAGGCGTCCTTCTTGAGACCCTTAGCTTTGATGATAACGAACTCGACTTGATCAACCAAAAAACCTTCTCAAGTATTCCATCGTGCTTACTCGTACACCCGGTGGGAGGCCACACGAATAATCACAACACAAGGAAAAAAATTATTTTGTTGCCCAAGAACTGTGATTTTCGAAAATAACTTCTTGGATTTAATTAATATGAAGTCTTGTATCATCTCATATTTATAATGAGAATACAAGATCTTGAATATCTTAAATATCTAATATTTCAAATCTTGATGATCATGAATATCAAATATAATCTTGATAATCTTGAATATCAAATATTCAATTCTTGATATTTCTATTATATAATTTTCGAAAATCATACTACATATTTTAATTCAATGAGATCTTGATTTTATTAGATATTCTTGTATTCAAAATACATATATATTTTTCATAAAATCCCTCATGAATTTAATACATGAAAATTTTAAAAATAATAATAAAATTAATTTGGCTCAAAATTTTTTTTTTATTTTAATCACCTTGTTCATTGTTGGACATTTAATTGGGCTGCTTGAGGGACCTTTAGGAGAATTAAGATTGGACCTCCTAATGAGCCTTGAATTCTAACATTGAGCCCAATGTCATTCAACCCATTAACATTAATCTCAATCCACTATAGGATTAAAGTTGCACTATCCATCTTAACACATATTACAATCATATGGCTCCAGGTCACTATTTTCCGTGTTTAAGATTCTCTTGTCCGTTAATTAATCAAGCCACTGAGCGCTTTAATTAATTTAACATCTTAACCTTGGAGTAAGGACAACTCTTCTTTATCATCATACCGGAAATAAATTCAACTTGCATGAGTTAGTATGACGAACGTTTAGAGCCCACCAATGGGGACTAATCATGCAAGACTCTCCAAGCACACATTTCTCTGTATTAAATCTTAGCAACTGTCATGTTATCAATGTTGTAGCCCAAGATGCAAAGTATTGAGCCTCATTGACTCTCTACCCATAACAAATTAAAGCGCCACTCACGGATTACACTCAGTCCTATTTAAGGGAAAGAGGTTTAGAAATAAACGAACTCTGAGGTCTAATTCTTCATCCCATAAATCAGTACGGAAGAATTACCTCTATGTAGGTCCTCTTCAATGCATCATCATGCACTAGTGTAATCCCTTGGTCAAGATAAGTCAATCTGGGATCTACACATCAACCTTTTACCAATGGGGTGTTCAAATCTCATCTAGGTTGTGAATTTAGTACTTGTTACAAGACAATGATAATGTGATCTTGCTGTGAGTTATCTGGGGATCACCACATTTATCTATAGTGTAACTTGTACAATTATATTTGAATGGGATGCAAAAGATAAATAACATTTATATTATCTAAAGCACAATGACAAAAGATTTATTTCAGATAAAGCTCAAAGATTTAGTTTAGTTATACAAAGTAAAAGCATACTTTCTAGTATAACCCTAACAATCTCCCACTTATACTCAAAGTCTGCTTTTAAGTATACTACAACATATCTATGTCTTTCATATATCTTAATAATTTCTCCCACTTATACTCAAAGCAGATTGGCACACACTTGACACACATTCCTCCCACATGTCTCTCGAATGTACATAGAGGCAGACACTTTGTGAGAGGATTAACTAGGCCGTCTTCCGATGCGATCTTTGTCATCTCTCCATCTCCTCTCTTAACATTTTCTCATCTAAGATGGTATATCCTTTAAATGTGTTTGTTGGCCTTGTGGACTCTTGGTTCCCTTGAATTTGCAACTGCCGTTGCATTACAATGCAAGAAAAATTCGGAATTTTATTCAAGTCCACTTAGAAGATCTTGATCCAAACCGATTGCTTCACTGCTCCATAAGCAGTTACTTATATGGATTCCATGGTAGACTCAGTGATGCACACTTCACTATATCATGACTCCTTCCTCAAATGAAACACATTACCCGAGGTAGACTTTCTGGAATCTAAATCTGATTGAAAATCCGAGTCCGTGTAACCGACGGGGATTAGACTATCTGACTGATAAACAATATTATATCTCGAGTTCTCTTGAGATATTTCAGAATATTTTCAATAGCCGTCCAATGCTTTTTCCTGGGGTTACTTTGATATCGTGCTACCATTCCCACGGCAAAGCAGATATCAGGTCTCGTACACAGTATAGCATACATGAGGCTTCCAACTGCCAAAGCATATGGGATGGCTTTCATGCAATCTATCTCTTCTTGTGTCTTCGGACACATTATCTCTTCTTAGAATTCTGCATGCTGAACTGTTTCAAAACAGTGTCTATGTATGAAGCTTGCGATAAGCCGATCATTCTTTTCCTGCGATCTAGAGTAATCTTGATACCTAAGACATGACAGGCTTCCCCTAAGTCCTTCATATCAAACTGATTTGACAACCATACCCTTACGTCTGATAACACCGCTACATTATTTCCAATGAGTAAAATGTCGTCTACGTATAGTATTAAGAGTACCACAGTAGTTCCAACACACTTCTTGTACACACAACTCTCAAACTTATTTTGATCAAAACCATAAGATTTTATTACTTGATCAAAACATTGATTCCAAGCTCGCGATGCTTGCTTAAGTCCGTAGATAGACCTCTTAAGTTTGCATACAAGGTGCTCTTGGGCTTTTTCAATAAAGCCTTAGGGTTAACGCATATGGATTTCTTCTTCAAGACTTCCATTAAGGAAAACTGTCTTGGCATCCATTTGTCAGATCTCAAAATCAAGATGTGCATCTATCACCAAGAGAATACTGATGGACTTAAGCATGTCTACCGGCGAAAAGGTTTTCTCATAATTGATCCCTTCTTTCTGAGTATATCCTTTTGCCACAAGTCTAGCTTTGAAGGTCTCAACCTTCCCGTCCGATCCTCTTTTTCTCTTGTAGACCCACTTACAACCAATGGGTTTTACCCCATTGGGTGGATCAACAAGCTCCCACACCTCATTTTTATCCATAGATCTCATCTCGGCTTCCATTGCTGTTTGCCAAGAATCTGCATCCTTGTCTTGGAGTGCTTTGTCGTATGTCCATTGGTCTAATTCATCTTCCCCGGGGACCAAGTCAGACGACTCTCCTACGAACATGAATCTCTCGGGTTGTCTCACAACCATCCCACTACGACGAGGCTCCGGTTGTGTTGGTGTGTCGCGTGGTACATCAACTTGTACCTTTGGTATAGGATTAGGCCCTTTTATTTCATCTAAGGTAATCTCACTTTTGGTCTGTCTATTATTTATATAGTCTTCTTCCAAGAACTTAGAATGCGTACTAATTACGATTCTTTGGTCCTTGGGACTATAGAGCATACCCCATTTCGTTCCTCTAGGGTATCCTACAAACAATCTCAATTCCGAACGAGGATCCAATTTTCCAGCTTCCTTATCCAACACATATGCCGGACACCCCCAGATTCTTATCTGTCTCAAACTAGGCTTACGCCCGGTCCACAATTCTGTAGGGGTTTTTCGGAACCGATTTGGATGGCAGCAAGTTTAGAATGTGAGCTGCTGTTTCCAATTCATAGCCCCAAAATGACTTGGGTAGCTCCGAATAACTCATCATGGTTCTAATCATCTCTAAAAGAGTTCTATTTCTTTGTTCCGCAACCCCAATTTGTTGAGGGGTACCGGGTGCGGTTAATTGGGATACAATCCCTTCTCTTGACAAGTAGGTCAAAAATTCATTGCTGAGGTATTCACCCCCATGATCCGATTGTAGGAACTTGATACTCTTTCCCCTATGTTTCTCGGCCTCAGCTTTGAACTCTTTGAATTTATTAAAGGTTTCCGATTTGTGCTGCATAAGGTAGACGTATATATATCTTGATTAGTCATCCGTAAAAGTTACGAAATACTCAAAACCTCCTCTACTTTGAATCGACATTTGCCCACATACGTCAGTGTGAATGATTTTCAAACACTTCACTAGCTCTATTCCCCTTGGCCCCGAAGGCCCTCTTGGTCATTTTCCCTTCTAAACAAGATTCACACGTTGGAAATGGCTCAACATGGAGAGACTCCAATGAGCCGTCCGCCACCAACCTTTGAATTATTTTTAGATTTATATGTCCAAGTCTTAGAAGCTATAGAAGTGTTTCGTTCACGGTTGAAAAAAAACTTTCTTTTCTTAGAAATTGTCGATGTGTTATAAGAAGCATTTTGTGTGTGGTGTGCACTTTTAATGGTATAAAGATTATTCACTAATGTTCCCGAACAGATGAACTCATCATTTCGAAAAATAACAATCATATTATTAAAAGAAACTGAGTATCCATCAATGTACGATTTAGAAACCGAAATTAAATTCTTCCTAAAACTGGGAACATAAAGAACATCTTTTAAAATTAAAATTCTATCTTCAAAAAATAGGTGCACGTCTCCCACTCCGACAGTCGCTACCCTTGTAGCATCGCCCAATGTGATGAGGATCTCATTTGCACTAAGTTGCCGGGTTTTCCGAAACCCCTGTAAAGTGAAACAAACATGATCAGTGGCTCCCGTATACACTACCTATGAATGGGAAAAATACGCCGCTAAACAAGTTTCAACAAACAAGTGCATGAGAATTACCTTTCTTCCCGGCCTTCTTTGGCTTAGGACAGGCCGTCCTCCAATGTCCTTTTTCATCGCAGTTGAAACACTTCCCTTTAGTAGCCTTCTTGACACCTCCCTCATTGGTTACCTTAGTCTTAGCTTGGTTCGGGCCTTTGGTCTTTTTCTTCTTCTTCCCACCTTTCGGTGCGGAAGAAGTCAGACCGCTTGCCACCAAAACTTGAGTTTGGTGTCCCATGAGTGTCTCCGCCGATACCAAAGCTTGCAAGAGTTGTGCCAACGTGAACTCTTGATTATTCATCAAATAATTCAACTGGAATTGCTTAAAGCTTTTCGGTAGAGAATGGCAAACGAAATCAACTTACGTTTCCACATCATATTCCTCTCTAAATAACTCTAACTTGTTAAGGTAGCCCATCGTTTTGAGAATGTGCTCGATTACGGGCGTTCCCTCCACCATTTTCAACAATAACATATCTCGCATGGTGATTTGCCTAGCCGTAAGATTCTGGTGATGAACATTTCCTTAAGGTTTAGCATCATATAAGAAGCGGATTCCTTGTCCTGGTGTTGGTGTTGCAACACATCTGACATTGAAGCCAAGATGGTACACCTAGTCATTTCATTGGATTTCATCTACTCCCTATGATATTCCTTTTCTGCATCAGCCGTAGGCGTAAGGGGTTTTGGTGTGTCAAGGACTCATTTGTGTTGTTGTGCAGTAAGGACAATAAATAAATGGCGTTTCCAATCAACATAGTTTTCACCTTCCTATTTGTTATCTTAGAGTATTGTAAACAGAGGATTAAAAGGTGACGACATGTTGAACTGAAATAAACATACATTGCATCAATAAATAAATCGAATTCGCAAAGATTATCACAAATTTTGATCATACTTTATATTAAAATCTGAAAAAAAAATATGTATAGCATTAATCGGCCGACATCTTAAAACAGTTCACATAAGCCACGATGAGTGTGGACGTTTATGCAAACACATTTAAGCAAGTTACAAACAAGAACAGTTACAAACTTTTAATTTAAAAAATTAATAGTCGGCTCCCACTTGAGCATATAAAATCGGTAGGGACTCCAATGAGGAGTAATAAAATGCATTTTTATACCGAAGTATTAACCATGATTAAATACAGGATTATTACTTCGTTTTGAATAAGCCACTCGATGGGAGGGCAATACCACCACTAATAATAATCCACAATTATCCTTTTGAGAATTCGTTCATGTGAACTTATCTTTTAGCCTATCCGATAAGGAGAAAGGCACTTGTCAATGCGTAGCCAAAACACTTAACAAACAAATAAATCATGGAGGCCAAATAATTCAATTTTATTATCTAGAATAAAATTCCAAATTATATTTAAAACATACTTAGTAATTTTCGGAGTAGAGATTTTTCACGACATTCATGTATTCAAATATTTAATCAAATTAAATAAATAAAGCATGAATCAAAACAATTAAATAAATTGGCACATTATATCCAATTGTCATGGTTTAATTTCTCGTTTTGACTACGAGAAAGCTTTATCGTCCGTCTCGATGAAGCTCCCACTCGACCGCAACAAAATACAACAACTTTGTCTCCGGGCTTTAAAATCTCCGTTCTTCGTCTTCGATATCGGTTTACAATTTATTTTAAAAAATAAAAATAAACCTATCGACTATACTAGTATATTACATAAAAACATCCTAGTTTCTCACGGGAAAAACGATCCGAACGAATCTGATTTTAAAAAGCATCATCATACACGCATGCATAAATAAAAATATTAAATACCATAACAATTGGATACCTGCAAAAAAAGATCTAGCAATTCTACTATCCAATTTTCAATTTTAATATTAAACACTTAAATTACAATTTAACGTATAGAACCCAAAACCGGCTCTGATACCAGTTGTTGGGAAATTACGCGGATATATTCGGGTTATACGCTAAATACAAATTTAAGTCTGCAACTAATATCATGATTTAAACATAATTGAATCAAATAGTTGTACACCCAACAACAGGCTTCGCATGCAAAAATAATGATAGTATAAAAACACATAAATCCCTACACATGCAGAATTATGGGGTTTAAGTGAATTATACCTCTTGAGTCCTTTGACAAAGGAGTTGAGATCAAAAGGCATTCTTCTTGAGACCTATCCCTTTCAAAAAGTGGTTGAGATCAAAAGACGTCCTTCTTGAGACCCTTAGCTTTGATGATAACAAACTCGAATTGATCAACCAAAAAGCCTTCTCAAGTATTCTCTCGTCCTTACTCGTACACCCGGTGGGAGCCACACAAATAATCACAACACAAGGAAAAAAATTATTTTGTTGCCCAAGAACTGTGATTTTCGAAAATCACTTCTAGGAGTTAATTAATACGAAGTCTTGTATCCACTACTACATAAAAGGGCTTGGAGAGCTCACAACGCTCTACAATTACAAGTAAGTGTTTATTTCATGTTTGATGGACATCTCTGTTGCTTTATAGTCATAAAATTCAGCAAAACTTGAAACCGAAATGTATATATATAAATATATATATATAGTCATTTATGTATTTTGAACCCCTCAATCTTTGAGCGGGGTACAAATTAACCTTCTTTTCAGTAATAAATATATATAGTTGCACCGTTTTCATTTAGGAAATTGGTGTAATGTGCAAAAAGTAATACTACTAATATTGCATGATTGATTTTTGACAATTGATTTCTTGGTTTTAAAAAAAAGACAAGTTTTACACTGTGTTGTATTAGGAAATGCAGCTGAAGAGACCATTTATGTTGTTTGATTATATATGGCCTTGTTTCTTAATCTGCAGGGGTAAATGCTGCGGATGATGTTCGAGTTACAGTATCCACAGCTGCAGAAGCCAACAATGAGCTTTTAAGATTAATTCATGGAAATAAATGTTTAAAAGCTTTTTGTACCTCTCAAAAAATTAATAAACATTTATTTCTTCAAATTGTTAAATTTGCATCTTCTCTCAGTTTGTTTTAACTGACCTGATGAGTTTGGAAACAGGTATTATAGGTTTGAAACTGAGCCTGCCAGATCAAAGCTCCCAGCTAGTGGTATATATATATGTTATCTGACCACTATATTTCGTTAGGGTCTCTGTTATCTTATAAATTACGTCAACCAATATCAAATTTTATCTTGGGAGTATTAGTTTCTATACGCAAGATCATCCCAACTGAAATTTTAGATAATTGTGTAAATTTTGTGATAGGTTTCTTAAAATTGAATATATACAACAGTAGTGTAAGAAATGCTTAGTTATTATGCATTTAGTTTTACTGAAAAACAATGTTCTAACGGTCGAACCACTAGGGTCTAGCGATTAGAGCGACTAGTCGAAAGCACCTAAACGATAAATATAATTAATTAATTAATAATTTCAAATTGGACCCCTCACGTGAATTATGTGGTACCGTCACATATTAAAATTTAATGCATGCCGAATTATTTTGACGGCGACCGAATGTAGCGTAAAAATAATTAAATTATTGCAACAAAATTAAGTACATTGAAATTATAGGCAACCACAACTTATAACTCATATCACCACATACATTGATTGGGGAAATTATTTATTTTAAATTATTTTTCCATAAATATGCTCAAGCGCTTTGCTTCACTTGTCTTTCAACTTTGGTTTGTTGAAAAAAGCCAGATCCAATTTTTTAATCTCATTTGGTTTGTTGCAAAAAGCCCGATCCAATTTTCGTAGATGTCATTTCGTTTATTAATTTATTTATTTATCATAAATCGTATTTGGTTATTTGGTTTGTTTGCCAAATGTTCATTTAATCATGTAATATTGGGAGTGGAAAGTATAATTGATTCTTTAAATGTTTTTATAAGTAAATTACATATTTAATTTTACACATAAAATACACACGCATAGGCAGGACAAGGAAAACGCAACTAGGGTTTGGTGTAAAGCATCCACTATAAAAGGAGGCATGAAGCCCAAGTTTTCATGTAGCGGCCGCTCTCAATTCACTATAAATTTTCCTTCAACGTTCCCACAAATCCTATATTTTCTTATGAGAGAAAACAGCGAATGTAGATCTATTTTTGTTTTTCTTTTTCTTTATACAGATTTCATTGAAAGTTTAGTTTTAGTGAATTTAATTTGTTTCGTAATTTTGATTTTAGTTTCTTTGAGATCGGAGATTTGTTTGCGAAAATTCTAATGATGGAGTGAAATGACAAATTGGGATTCAATGAGAAATTTTTTGATGTTTTCATAATCTATGCTTAAATTTTGTTTCAGAAATATTGTAGTTTTTGCTATTTTTTCCTTAATTCTTATCGAGGCTTGTATAAATTCCATCTAACATTAATTTGATTGGTGCAGATTTGATGATTAACACAAAACAAAAGTTGCTATTTGGAAAAAGATACATTCCCTTGGATACATTAATAGATCATTCATCTTTTCAGGTATGGAAAGAGATTGATTTCAATCTCTCATTTATCTTTTTTTTCCTTTTTAATTTATATTAATTTATTTATTGATTTAGTTTTGTCTCGTAGATCATTTTTTTTTGGTTTTTAATTAGCTAGGTTGTTAATTTATATTTTGGTTTAATTTTTGAAGGGATCAAATATTGGGAGATTGAACTTATATATTCACAATTGTATACGATTGAATATATATGGCGTACCTTCATTTCAGCCACTCACCATTGTCGAAGATGACTTGGGATGGATATAGAAATTTAGAGAAATGAACAGGTGAAGAGCTCTTCCTAGAAGACGATGATGGCAGTCCTATCTGCAATTAGGATTATTATTAGATGAATATAATATATGTTAGTATTACCTAGTAGAAGAATGTATATTTTTGTGTAACTTTTTTATATGGTGAGACTATTTTGTACTACTTTTTGGTCCAACAATTCATACTTTTTCCTCCCTTTAATTTTTTCTCCCCAGTTAACTTTTAATTATAACTACTATTTTCACTCTCAAGTATTTTGTTTTTTTCATTTTAATTTCAGTATGAGGATAATACATTTTTTTTCACTTCAATTTATGATTTTAAAAATTGTAGTCTAAAATTATTAACATAATTATGAAGTGGTCGAGCATTTGATTAATTGAATTTCAATTTTATAAAATAATCGAGTATTTCTAAGTATATACAATTTTATTTTTTTTTGGTATTTTTCTATTTATTTTTTCTGGGGTCGGTATACATACACATGTAATGAAAAGTCAATTATATAACAATTAATTATATTATATAATACCATAATTAGTGCCCAACAGAGGGTCTGCTCCCGGCTACATACTCATACATGTATAACAAACTACAATCGAGCAGCTATCAAATATGGCCCCAATCCAATCGAGCAGCTATCAAATATTATTAATACTCACTCAAGTAAAAAAAAAAAAAACACAATGATAAATAAAAAAATCACCACAAAATAATCCAGGAAAACAAAGCGAAGAAAAGAAAAAAAAATTGTCCTCAATCACTGCCACTCTTCACAGCAACGTCCTCAATAACCTTCGCTCACCTTGCGTCCAGAGAGAGAGAGTGAGATCTGAGCGTGTATATATATTTTTGACCTCAGTTGTAAAAAATTCTAAACTGAATTATTCATACAAATTTCTTTATTAATTTCTCAAAAAATACAATGTAATATAAATTAAAAAATCACAAATTATTTATAAAAGAATTTAGAAAAATAATAATGCAAATTATTATAGAACTCTGGTATTTTTTAGAAATGGAATTCTTGAACCTAACAAAATACTATTTTGAAAGGATATATGAGTATTAGTATTCAATAAAATAGAATAATTAACTATTTTGTACATTTGTGAATCCATTCATTACCTAAATTATTTTTGGTTGATACCTTCAAGACGAGAATAGTTTCACCCATATTAAATGCATGCACGGTTAGGGTTTTATTTTGTTAAATTAAGAACTTGGATCAGTTTAATTTTGAATCGATAACAAATAAGTAGGAACCATTTAATTATTTTTTTAATTTTATTTTACTTGATATATAAAAGATATCACGTTTGTCATAATTTTTTTTTTTAAATAGTTATTCTATTATATATGAGATTTTATCTTAGAACGTATATGTATAGAGATCCATATTTTCCGTATTTTTTGTGCACTATCAAAAGTACTTGAAATTGAGTAATTACGACCAATTTATTAAAGTAGGAATTTTTTTAAAATAAATTATGAAAATAGGGTAAAATTGTACATGAGGTTTAGCAAAATGAAATCAGTCGGTACTCATGTGTCAAATTGAATTAAATTTTGGTAGCAAGATATGTAACTTATATTTAATTTATAATATAAAACCCTAGTCAGACTACTTCAAATTAAAGTGTGACTGCAATAAAATTGATTAGTAATGTGAGTATTGTGGACCTAAATTGAATAAAAATAGACCTAGTTGAAATTACTAACTTATTAGAGATATTCTTAATTGAATTTTGAGGTCTAATAGTGCACCAGTAGTACTTAATTAGTCCTAATCGGACCCCTTACGTGAATTCTAATATTGTATCATCACATTTTAAAATTTAATGCATGCCGAAATATTTTGATCACGATTGAATGTAGCGTAAAAATAATGAAATTATTACAACATTAAAAAATAGGTACATTGAAATTATAGACAAAGACAACTTATAACTCATAACACCACATACACTGATCTGAAATTATGTATTTGAAACTATTTTTCCATAAATATGCTCAAGCTTTGCTTCACTTGTCTTTCAATTTTGGTTAAGGTAGCTCTTATTATATATTTTTTAATCTCCTTTTGGTTTGTTGTAGAAAGTCAGATCCAATTTTTGTAGATCTCATTTGGTTTATTTATTTATTTTTTATAAATGTATTTTGTTATTTGGTTTGTTTGCATGCCTAAGGTTCATGTAATCATGTAACTGTGAGTGGAAAGTATTCGATCGAGTTTTTAATGGCTTTTTATAATTGATTCTCTAAATGTTTTTTTTAATAAATTATAAATTTAATTTAACACAAAATACACACGCGTAAGCAGGACAACCTATATTCCGTATAAAAAAAAAAAAAAAAAAGCAGGACAACCTATAGCTAGGGTTTTTTTTTTTTTTTGAAAAGATCTATAGTTAGGGTTTGGTCTAAAGCATCTACTATAAAAGGAGGCATCAAGCCCACATTTTCATGTAGCCGCTCTCAATTCCATAAACCCAGGTCCAATTTTGCTTTTTCCACAAATTCTACATTTTCTTATGAGAGAAAACAGTGAAGGTAAATCTATTCTATGATTTTTCTGTTTATTTACATAGATTTCATTAAAGTTTAGTTTTACTTTTAGTAAATTTAATTGGTTGCGTGATATAATTTGTGTTCCTTTGATTTAATTTGTTTGTGAAAATTCTGATGTTTTTATAACCGAGGCTCAAATTTTGTTTCAGACTGATTGTAATTTTCGCTATTTTTTCCTAATTCTTATCAAGGCTTAAATTTCATGTTACATTAATTTGATTTTGTGGAACAGCAATTTATATCAAGTGAGAATTAATGGATCCAATTGTTTTGTGTGCAGATCTGATGATTAACACAAAACAAAAGTTGTTTGGAAAAAGATACATTCCCTCGGAGATATCAATAGATTCATCTTGTGAGGTATGGAATGAGATTGATTATCATTTCTTTTTTTGCATTTTTATTAATTTATTTATTGAGTTTTCCTCAGATTTTTTTCTTTTGTTTTTTCGATTGCTTTAATTTTTTAAGGGATCAAATTTTTGCAGATGGACTTATATATTCACAATTGCATACATTTGAATGTATACGGCGTACCTTCATTTACCCAATCACGATTCACGTGGATGACTCAGGAGAAGAGTACATATATACCATCTCTCATTCTGGGTTTAATTAAGTGCGCCTCCTTTTTGCACGGATTAAAAAGTGGGGAAATACTAATTCTTCAAGTAGATGAACGAGAGAAGTTAGAATATACTACTATAGTATTATCTAGTTTGCCATGTAAATGAGTGTGGAATTTATTTATTTATGAATGAGAGAAGTCAGAATATATAGTATTATCTAGTTTGCCATGTAAATGAGTGTGGAATTTATTTATTTATGAATGAGAGAAGTCAGAATATATAGTATTATCTAGTTTGCCATGTAAATGAGTGTGTGGAGTTTGTTTATGAATGAGAGAAGTCAGAATATATAGTATTATCTAGTTTGCCATGTAAATGAGTGTGGAATTTGTTTATGCTGAAACTATTTTTGTAGTATTTTTTAGTCCAACAATTCATACTTTTTAATTTGTGCTCTTTAGAGAAAATAATTTGTAATATTATATACCCCTTTTAATTATAAATTTGCAGACATTCACTTGTAAACTCCGCCTCTGGCATCCAAAGACCATCGACTGCACATCAAATTAAAATTATTACTAAAATTAACAAAGACAAAATAAAGATTTACAAGTTTATGAAATTGAAGTTGCACAAAATACAAATTTGATTTGAAGCAGTAAGAGATGTGACAAGACAAGTAGAAATTAAAGAGAAATGTACCTTGAATGTGTTTCTCATGGATGTATCATAAAAAATTAGGATAAAAAATAAATTCATTTGCACATTTGGTCATGTCTACACTAAGATTGAATTGAGAAATCCCTATTCAACGAAAATAGTGATCAAACATAGATTAATTCAAATAATTATAAAATGAGAATTGAAAATTAATTTTTTGGGATTAAAAGTGAACACACTAATCAAATTATGGGACCAAAAAACTCCTTTTCTCCGTTGTAGAAGCTAGTACTGAGTCTTACCGTAGTTAACTATCTTCAAATAATTTACTGTAAGATGAAATCTGTGCAGGTGCGTGTCTCATACATTATTTATTAGTGTGCTAGAGAGAGAATATTATATATTACGCATGGTGAATTGTAGATCGATCTGGCATTTGATTTTTCTGTTATTGATACGATTAGACGTTCCATCAAACTACATATTGAAGCGAATAATTAGGAACATATTAACCATTAAGTATATTATTAATTATAATTGCAATTTGAGGTGGGTGCTCTCCAAACAGTTGTGGGTACATTTAACCTGGACCAATTGAAAAAAATGTAAGAAATTAATATAAAAATTGGACTGGGCCCCAAAAAATAAAAGCATCAAGAATAGGCCTGCCCATGATAATTAAGATCAATAATTCCTAACCCTAATGACAAATTCCTAATTCACCTCTTTGCACTATGTGCACATACATGATGTATTGAGCCTTTCTGATCTCCATTTTTTTTGTGTAATAATTAATATAAATTTACACAAAGAAATGGAGAGGATCCAGACTGACAATTTGGGGTAACCCATATCACTCTCTCCATGGGCCATGACAAGGCATACAATTACCCATACGTTTTTTCTTAAATCTTTTTCCTCCCTCTTACGTGAAATTTACACAGTTATAAACTCCTAGTTATAAGAAAACTTGAGTATGTTATCTCAATAGTAATTTCTTTTACGATGTTGTTGTATGTTCTAGTCACAGTTTTCTTCTTAAAATATATCTGGAAAGTGAACACTGTAAGCTTTGCGGTTTTTTAGAGTCAAGTAATTATGCCTCGTTTATTGCACATCATAAGAGCTTATAATAGGGACCAAGCCTCGAATACAGTATAAAATAATCATTGGCCTATGTTAATTTTGATTTGCCCTAAATTTTCTAATTAAACATTACATTACTCAAATATATATACAATTTATTCCATGATACAAGCTAGGCGATGTTAAGCTTCGACTATGTGGCCAAATGCATTTAACATACCATTCCATGTTTCAAGCTTATCACTTTCATGAATGTTTACAAATTAATTTACCACATGAATCTTGGGTTTTTCCATGAACATGTGTTACAATACTATTAATACACACTCAAGTTTCATTGTTCTTCCACCATAAAAATAGAGCTCCATTACAGTTAAAATAACCCCACAAAGACAAATACAAAAATTCACCACAAAATAATCCAGGAAAAAAAAAAATTGTCTTCTTCACCTTCGCTCACCTGCGTCCAGAGAGATATTTGAGCGTGTATATATATTTTCGAGTGTGTATAATTCTACAAAGAAGGAGAGAAGAATGTGTATACATTTTGTTGATTTGAGCAAAAATTTGATTGATGTGATGTGGGTTTAATGTATTTTGCCCCCATATGTTTAATTGAATTATACATATTTTCTTAGTCTTAGTTTGACTATTGGATATCAATATAACCCTTAGTAGTAATACATAATTCTAATTTGAATTATTCATAAAATTTTCTTTATTAATTTCTGAAATTTAAATAAATTTTTTTTTAAAAATTCAATGTAATATAAATTAAAAACTCATAATATATTTATAAAAGAATCTTGAAAAATAATAATGCAAATTATTATAAAACTCTGATATAAAAAATGAGAAATAGAATTTTTTAACCTAACAAAATACTAATTTTAAATGATATATTTGTGTGTGAGTATTAGTATTCAATAAAATAGAATAATTAATTATTTTGTACATTTGTGAATGCATTTATTACCTAAATGATTTTTGGTTGATACCTTCACGGCGAGAATAGTTTCACCCATATTAAAGGCATGCACGGTTAGGGTTCTACTTTGTTAAATTAAGAACTTGGATCAATTACACGTTTAGATGGTTAGTGCTCTCAGTTCACAACTCTCATTTATTGTTAACATAATTAGTTAGCTGAAACAACAAAAAGTTTCTATTTCTGCTCTCGTTTTATAAATGCGTCATATATTCTTCATGCAAAGTTTTATTAATAAAATACACTTTTATTTGCATGTTCTGTTCAAGAATCCACAAATTGCACATGAGAAGCTGAAATCTTTTAATGTTGTCTGAAATTCTTCTGTTTCAAATGGTTTAATTCAACTTAATTTTTTATAATAATGTTTGATACTCTGACCACAAGCGACAAAAGATCCTCTTATGCCACTGACAAGGACAACGTACATCATGGCCAAAAAAAAAAAAAATTTCATAATTCATTTGCATCAATTAACGTTGAATTACACAAGCTTTAAGTCTCTGAATTGAAAAAATTTCAATCAACTGAATTAAATGCAATGGAAAAGTGAATGCTGAACAAAAGCCTCTGTATTATATTCCTCTTTACTTCATCATTAAACTCATTGAGCAAAACAGTCCCACAAAAATACTTCTACCTAAAATGAATTTGTTTGATTCCTCAAAATGATATTTCTTAGACTTTTTTTTATCCTTCTAGCAATACTTTTGCAACAACTTTGTGTTAAAAATGTTGGACTCCACTAAAATGATCAGTTAAATTGCTCTATAACATAAAAGGTGGTTTCATATCTATATGCAATTGCTTCCCCATAATCCTGGAGAATTAATACACCCACAATGAGAATTAATACACCCACAATTATAAAGACAGAGACTCATTCACTAGACTCAAAGACTCATTAATATAGATAATTCGAATTGCTTCATTTTTTGAGTCATAAAAAATTAGATTAATAGGGATTCAAATCCATATTTACCAGTCAACCCAAAAAGGCCAAGCCCAATTGTTATCCTTATCTGTAAGAAGTTCAATTTTTTGTAGGCCCATTTTCTTCATCACCATATCAACAACTTTTCTTGCCTTCTTATAAAAAGTGACACAAACCTAGGCTATTCAGCACCACCAGCAGCACCCCCTCCCCAAAAAAAAAAATGTCTTTTACATCAGTGAAATTAATGTTTCTCCTGCACTAGAGCTTTCCTACCTTGCAGCATCTCTTGAGTCTTATGGATCAACTAAACCA
Organism: Prunella vulgaris; assembly: GCA_026898435.1. NCBI lineage: Eukaryota > Viridiplantae > Streptophyta > Magnoliopsida > Lamiales > Lamiaceae > Prunella > Prunella vulgaris. Next base: position 56,225 of record JAPKLY010001080.1, read on the forward strand.
TCTTCATTTATGGTGGAGATTCAATAAAAAATTGGATAAAAAATTATTTTCTCTTATGTACTTAATTTAATATTCTATATATTTTTTTGTGTGGATTTGGGGTTATGATTTATGTGTGTGAATAATTTGTTGTAAATTAAACGAGTAAAGTACAGATAATGACCTTTGTCTCTTACATCTGAGAACCAAATGAAAATTACAAATAATTAAATTAATTACCTTCTGGTTTTGTTTCTTCTACTACTATATACTACCTCCGTCCCGGGTCTTTCTTCAAAAAGACCAGAGCACACATATTAAGGAAAAATTAGAGTATATGAGTGTGAAGTTAAATAATAAAATATAAAAAATATATTTTATTGACTTTTGTGAGTGTAAATTATTTCCTTTTTAAGGTGTGAAGAAAGAGCTGGGACTTCCCGAAATGGAAAAACAGGAAGAAAGAGTTGGGACGGAGGGAGTACATATGATACCATTTTATGTATAAAATTATAATATTATATATAAACAGTTATAGAGTATATAATATCATCGGAATAGGTAATGCATAAAGTATCACTATTTTGATTATCTATTTGTATAAATTTAATTTATTATCTATTAAAATTAGGTCTCTTGTGAACTCGAGTTCACATGAATTCGTATCACTGTTATGTATAATCACTATCACTATTATTCATATATATTATCACTGTTATAAAAATACACTTGATATTTTTACAGTGATAATATATATGTATAACAGTGATAGTGAATATATATAACAGTACTAGTATATACAAATGACAGTGATAATTAATTACCCAAGTTTACCTTGAACTCAGGTTCATACAAGTTTTTGTCTAAAATTAATTTCATCAGTTAGGTCCTAAGCGTAAAGGTTAAATGCACCCAGAAGTGTTAGGAGTACACACACTTGTTGAGTACACTCATTTAATGTTGAGTACACTCACAAAATTTTTCCACCCAATGCCCTTAATCATAATAACTAAACTCGTGAATCTGGATTGAAAAACTGTAATTGCGTACCCACCAACGAAAATTTTTGGGACTAAAATTGGACCTTAAAAGAAATTTTTTGGACTAAATCTAATAAAAAGTTAATTTTGGGACTAAAATTGGACCTTACAAGAAAATTTGGGACTAAATCTAATAAAAAGTTAATTTCGTGACTAAAATTGGACCTTATTAAAAAATTTGGGACTAAATCTAATAAAAAGTTAATTTTGGGACTAAATCTATTTTGTCAAATAGTTATGGGACGAATTGTGATTCAAACTCAACGATATACGGCTCGAATTATTTCTCTCGAAACTGACGACATCACCGCCGCGCCGCATTGTTGTCGCCACCGCGCCTCCTTCGCCACGTCTCCTTCGCACTCACCGATAGAGCGCCACAGTCATTGCCTCGTGAAGAACGGCGGTTAGATCTATCCGCCAGGAGCGCGGCTGCCATGGCTGCAACATCTCTTCTGTCTTGCAGGCGCGGTGGTTGCCTGGTGACGGTAGCTAACGACTTTTGACATCTGGATATGATTTCAGGTTTCTTGATTTTTTTGATAGATTTAAATCTGAAGCAAATTTACTGTATTTCTCCCAATTTATTTGATGTATTTTTTTATTTCCTCTGACCATTCATTTACTGCAAATTTATTTGGGTGATTATATTATTTTACCACTAAGCTGTCTCTTGTTTACTGGAAATATCCCAAGGAAAAAGCCATAACTCGTTTGTTGGATTGATTGATATTGGAGGCAGCAATCCCTTTTCTATGCTGTTGGATTTTGTTAAAAGAATGCTAGGAGGCTCTCGTGTTCTCTCTTACACATATATATATATATATATACTCCCTCCATCCCAGCTCTTTCTTCAAAAAAACCAGGGCACACATATTAAGAAAAGGTTGGAGTATGTGAGTGTGAAGTTAAATAATAAAATATAAAAAGAATACTTTATTGACTTTTGTGAGTGTAAATTATTTCCTTTTTAAGGTGTAAAGAAAGAGTTAGGACGTCTCGAAATGAAAAAACAGGAAGAAAGAGTTGGGACGGAGGGAGTATTAGATAGTGGTTGTTAAATAAATGTGGGTGAATGTAAAATTAGATTTATTAAGTTATTAAGGGTATATTAGTCATTTAATGTATTATTATATATAAAGTGTGTACTCCAAACACTTATAGGTGCATTTAACCTGGGTGATAATTATAATTTACTTGGCATGCCACAGTAAAAAGCACCACATCAACAATTTTCAACCACATAGAATCTAATTGGATAAATTTTGAATCCGTAACAAATAAGTAGGAACCATTTAATAAAGGTAAAAAATAAAAGGGTGAATTTTGTTTAAATCCATAATAACGTCTTAATAAATACTATTCTTGTTTTACAAAAATTTATATAAAATGTTTTATGGTGTGAAACGGGTAAATTTAAAAAAATTCGCGGATCCTATCGGGTCGGGTCAGATTTGGTTTTTTTTTTAAAAAAATTCGCAACTATGATTCCAGATTTTTTCGCTCCCAGGTATGTTACTTTTTAGGCAAATGAGTGTTTCTTTAAGGTAAAATGTGTGTTACAATTAGACCAAATGTTGTTTTTTACGTATATATCACTTATTTTTGTAAAAATAACATTTTTTTTCATTCAATGTAAGAGCAAAATGTGTGTTATGTTTACATTTTCATTTAGTAACATATTTTTAACTATTTTTAAAAAGTAACACCAAGTCTTTTATATAGTAACATACATATGTTAATAAAGTAACATATATTTTTAGTAACATGTATATGTTCATTTAGTAACACAGTTTGAATAATAATATAGATATGTTCATTTAGTAACATATATTTATACATTAAGTAACACATATTTTTGTAATGTTTTTCCAATGTGTTGTTCTTTTAACTATGCATATATATTAAATTTTGTAACATATTTTTACCAATTTTTAAAAAGAAACACCAAGTCTTTTATATAGTAACATACATATGTTAATAAAGTAACATATATTAATAGTAACATGTATAACACGGTTTGATTAGTAACATAGATTTTTTCATTTAGTAACATACATTTATACATTGAGTAACACATATTTTTGTAATGTTTTTCCTATGTGTTATGTATTTGTGTTACCTGTTGTAGAACCCGTAGTATTTGTGTGTTATTCGTCTTGTTTTCCTTGATTTTTACCTTGATTTGCGGTTCTTGACTTCATTTAAATGGATTTCTTGCTTTGTTGATCAGAACTTTGCATTTGATGTCGTTTTTCGCCGTTGTAATACTCTTTTGTCGTCGCCATTTTTTTTCTGGTTTTGGAGTTGATTTCGTGCTGATGAAGTCAGTTTTTATGAGATGCGGGTTAAGATCTGCGGATTTCTAGGTTGACCCGGTCTTTGACCAGCGGGTTGCCTTGGGATCCGTGCCTTTTTTTTAATTTTACCTGTTTCACGTGAGTGTTCCTCTTCTTATTTTATTTTCTTCTTTTTTTAAAAGATATATAACATATATCACGTTTGTCATAATTTTATTTTTTAAAATAGTTATTCAATTATATATGAGATTTTATCTTAAAACATATATGTATAGATTTGTTTAGATCCATATTTTTCGTATTTTTTGTGCACTATCAAAAGTACTTGTAAATGAGTAATTACGGAAATTTTATTAAAGTAGGAAATTTTTTAAAATAAATTATCAACATAGGGTAAAATTGTGGGGTTTAGGCGTTTAGCAAAATGAAATCATTCGGTACTCATGTGTCAAATTGAATTAACATTTTCATACCACTTAAAATTTACTTGAAGCCCTTATACATTTACTAATTCATATATTATTTTTTAATTAATATATAAATCAAAAATATAAATTAGCTAAATTGATAACTTAATCTGGATATATCTTGAACGAATTAATCTAGATAAATCTTGAACGAATTAATCTAGACACTACTACACATTGGGGCTTGCAGAGCTATACTTGGAGTGCTCTTGTCAAAACCGCTCTCCAAGTGAGCACTTGGAGAGCAGTTTTGACAAGATAATATATATATAAAAAAAAAAGTCTTGTAGAGCGGTTTTTAACCGCTCTATAAGAGAGATGTGGTTAATCTCATATACGAAATAAAAAAAAATATAAAAAATCGACCCAGAGCGTATGGATAGCTGTTATCGACCGCACTGCAAGTGAAAGCGGTCAATAACCGCACTGCAAGTGAAAGCGGTCAATAACCGCACTGCAAGTGAGGTTATAACTAGGTCAGCTTTCTTCCCCAAATTCATTTTCGCGCCCGCCTCTTCACTCACCAAAATTGCCCCCCACCAAATATTTTGTTGCCGCCGCCGGCCATTCCCCGCCTCCGCCTTCATCAGCCGCCGCTGCGTCCGCCTTCAACAGCCGCCGCCGCATCCGCCTTCATCAGCCGCCGCCACCTCTGCCTTCATTAGCCGCCGCCGCGTCTCTCCCCAGAACTCTGGGAGGTGCGACGCCGTCCCCACCGCCACCGGGATGCCGGTATATCATCTTTTCGGCGTGCAATTCGTCCCCATTTCACACCATTCCCCTGAAACGGCAACTGAATTCAGAAATTGAAACGAGGTAATTGAGGAATGAATATTTCAATAATTTTCGTATTTTTTTTCTTCTAAACCCCACACAATGCTTGTGTTTTTGCAAATCTTAGTGTGTCCAAATCTTAGGTAATTGTGGTTTCAGTATCATATTTTGTTGGAAAATCATTTTTTAGTGAAAATCTATATGAATAATAAAAAAAATTGTATATGTATTTAGTTGTATATTCTGCAATTAACATATAATATTTAAAAATTATTAATTATAATATTAATAAGAAACTTTTAGTTAATTAACTTGATAATTTTGCATCACTTGGCACGCACGAGTGATTGCATCATTGTGATGATTCGATTTTACTAGTTTTGATTGTGATCAGTAGGAGAAATAGTTGCATCCCTTTATGTTTCAGTTGATTTATATATAGTTACAAGTGGTTTAAACCGATATATAAAAGAATTATTAAATATTTATGAAGTACATTTATTATTAAAATAAATATTTTTTAAAATATATATGATATACTTTTGAAAGTGATAAATGAGACTCTATAGTTTCTCAATATCTTGAAAATAAATACTTCAAATTAGGAATGAAGATAATCAAATAATAAAAAAAATCCAAAGATTGAATTTCGTTTCTGAATTGTAGGTGATACATTTAATAATATCTTATTTTCTTTCTGAATTTTGTTTTTGTAATTGTAGGTGATACATTTGAACAAGTGACTCGATCGGATTCATTGATATCATCTGTATTCACTATCATCGTAAGTTTCCTTTTTAAATAAATAAGTATTAATTGGCATGGTAGACTTTTATTTCAATTTTAAATGTATGATGATCGATGTGCGATCCACGATTAACTATATGATGATCGATGTTCGATCCATGATTAACTATATGATGATCGATGTTCGATCTATGTTTGAATATTAGAATTTTATTGTATAATAATGTAGTTGATGTGGAGTTGGGAAATAATTGTTGGTTGTTGTTTGCTGTAGAATGTGCGTTCCGATTTGATTATTTTTAATTAAATCGGAAATGGATGCACTAGGATGTTGATGAAATGGGGATTATGATAAAATCTAAACGAAATTCTGCCGAAATTTTTAAAAAATATTAATATTTAGAAATTTGTGCTAAAAAGAAATGTATGTTTTTATTGTATGTTTATTCTTGTGTTTTATTGTAGGTATTACCGACTCCACAAAAGTCAAAACAAAAAACACCGTATGTTGTGGACAGTGAGAGAGAGACACCGAGGGGCTCCACTGGTAGAGTGCGCAAACGTGGTTATCCCATGCCAGATGACCTTCCTCACGACTACACTCTACAGGCTATGGTGCAGCTGCAGGTATCGACATCTACATTCAATCAAATAAAAGTTCCTATTTCTACTTTTTTTCATCAAACTGGTTGGAACGACTGGATAAACCAAGAAAATATTCTGGAAGTATTAGAAGATGGGGAGTTGAGTGCATCTTCCATATGTTTATACCTTAGGTATGTGGTTAATAATTTTCAGTATTTACTTCTTATAAAGTTTTACTTTGTTTTTAAATATTAATGCGCGTATATATATTTTTTAAAGATATTTGGGTGAGGTATATCTCTCCAGAGATATGGATGCATGTTCAAAGTATACATTCATCTCTCCCCATACGTCTGTGCTCATTGGTGATAGGAAGGATAACATGGAGAGTATGATTGCACATATGTTGACACTTAATGGGAGTGATCATCTCATTTTATGGCCTACGAATGTGGGGTGAGTACAACAAATATTTCATTAAATTTGTATTAATAATAAAATATAGTTAATTTTAATATTCTTAATGTAATGCAGGGGACATTGAGTGTTGGTCGCGATAAACATGCAAACACTTGATGTGTATTATATGGATCCAGCTGGTGGGATGAATACGAGTTACCCTCAACTCATGTCATATATGAAAATGTAAGTTAATTTATAATGATTTATTTAATCATAACTTATTTCAAAATAATAATTTATAATATACATATGTAACATAGTTTGATGAGGATGTACCGGTGTCGGCTGTCGGGTCAAGACTCAACATCTATCAAGCAAGTGAAATGGAAAACTATTCAGGTTATTAATATACTTTAGAAAATTATCAAATTATTAGAAAATAATTATAATTGTATGACGTGTTCATCATTGCTAATCAACAGGTTCCGAGGCAACAAGATGGGGTGCATTGTGGACATTTTGTGTGCTGTTATGTTGAAGATATAATTCAATCGTACCGGATGATCATTCCTACAAACGTAAGTTTGTTTATCTATTTATTGAAGTTATTATTGATTGAATATAAGTATTTATTAACTAATTAATTTTTCAATATTTTACAGTTTGTATATGAACGTCCGCTCGTGTATTACTTTACAAAAAGAATGGACGACTGGAAAATTGATTGGTCAGGATATTTGTACAATCGATTTTTAGCTTAAACTTTTTGTGTGACAATATGTAAAGTTATTTAATTATATATTAAATTTTATTAATGTGTATATTTATTTGATTGATGTTTCATTTAATTAGTGAATAATTGATGTGTATATTTATTTTATTGATTTTAGGAATTTATTATATATTATTTGGTATTAATTAATTATTTAATTGATTTTAGGAAATAATTGTAAAAATAAATCGAATTAAAAAAAAAATGGTTGCAGAGCGGTTTTTAACCGCTCTACAAGTGCCCATAATAAAATAAATAAATAATAATATCTGCTTGAAGAGCGGTTTAAAACCGCACTCCAAGTGAGAGCGGTTAATAACCGCACTCCAAGTGAGATGCTTGCAGAGCGGTTTATAACCGCTCTCTAAGTGAGAGCGGTTAATAACCGCACTCCAAGTGCCTATCTTGCAGTGCGGTTCCGCAACCGCTCTCTCCACTTGGAGAGCTGTCACTTGGAGAGCCCTTAAGAACCGCTCTCCAAGAGCAAAAATAAGGGCTCTCCAAGCCTCATTCTGTACTAGTGAGATATATCTTTAATTTATCAATTCAATTTGACCAAAAGTGCAAAATCAAAAATTTGAATTTATTGCATTTTATTAGGGGAAGTTAATGTTTCAAACAAAGTGGCCCTATTTTTTAGGAATTGAGGAAAGTTAAAAAAAAAAATTTAAATATTAAGAAATACTCTAAAAAGTAAATTCAAACTATGACATTTTATTTGGGGAACCTTTTTTCTTCTCTCTTCTTCATCGTCGAGAATATGGAGGCTACAACTGCAATTTTCAAATTTCATCATCAATTTGACGGCTCCACATACCATGGAAGTTGAAGCAGAAAACAAGCAAAAAAATCAAACTTTTTCTTCATTCATTCTCTTCACTGTAGATTCTCTTCATTGTAAATCCATGTGTCCATGTCCCCCGCAGTCCACTCCCTTAGTACCGGACTTGCTTCCAAACAACAACTCTGAGCGTGGTGACGCTTACATTTTCCTAAACTACACAATTTTTAACCTATTTTGATAATTTATTTTTTAAAATTTCCTATTTTAATAAACTTGCCGAGTAATTACATGTCCAAAGATCTTGAGAACTCTATGGAAGATACAATATCACCTCTTACAACAACTCAATTGACATCAACGAAATAAATTTTGTAGTTCTTTAGCATCATTTAACACTACAAACAACGCGTTGTTTAACGAACGCTTTTTAGCGACCGCCAAAAAAGTAATTGCAAAAATAGGTTTAGTGACCGCTTCTGTATTTTGGGACCGCCACAAAATGGTCGCTAATTAATTATTTGACAACTTTGTGACTGCCACAAAAAATATCACTTTATATAATAACTTTAGGTAAATAAAAGAATTCATTAAATAGTTGAAAATACCTCTACTGCACAACATGCAGCAACTGCATGTTCGAATTCAACAATTCCACAACAAAACCCATCCTGAAAATATTATAAAATCAAGTTAAAAATATGAGAAAATTGAAGATGATACATTGTAACATCCCCACTTAAATAATACAAAAATGTGATGTGGCACAAGTAGGAATGCTACTAAATAATATATAGAGTATTAAAATACGCCACAAGTTTATACAGCGGAAGGCTTAAAATAAGTACGGCTGTAGCCTTAAATTTTTGCAAATAGCGTTCTAAACGTAAATTTATATAAAATAAAATGCCACTGCCAGCCGAGTTCATTCGCCCACGTCGGTATCCATAGCATCTGTAAAAAAAAAAAGTAGAAGGGATAAGTAACAAATTTCCTATCATTAAAATTTTCTTTGTAGGTTCAAATCTACAAGGTGAGGAATCACTTCACTCTTCACAGAGTGTTACTTTTATTTACACTTGCATTTATTAAATGTTGAATGTTAAATATTTGAGTCTGGCCCGCTATCGACTGGCCCTGAGTTTGAGATAGTCCACCTAAATGGTGGCAACTGAGATAGTCCGGTCGCCCCGGTACCACGGGTTGGTCGCACCACCAAGAGATACCCGGTGAAATCCCGGGGGCTCACATGTTATAAACATTGATGTTTTAATTTGTGCAATTGTCAAGAGATTCACCACTAAGTGTTTACAAACACTTATCCCTTCTACTTTTTTTTTTTTACAGATGCTATGGATCCCGACGTGGGCGAATGAACTCGGCTGCCAGTGGCATTTTATTTTATATAAATTTATTAGAACGCTATTTGCAAAAATTTAAGGCTACGGCAGTACTTATTTTAAGCCTTCCGCTGTATAAACTTGTGGCGTATTTTAATACTCTATATATTATTTAGTAGCATTCCTACTTGTGCCACATCACATTTTTGTATTATTTAAGTGGGGATGTTACAGGTGGTATCAGAGCAGGTTCGTCTGCTAAAGAATTTTTAAAAAAGTGTGTGTGTTTTAAAATTTTAACAAAACAGCCGCACCGAGGTCATTCTCCACGACGGGATCAGGTAAGTGTTTCATAAGTGCTTAATTTTGTTGTTTATATGAAATTGTGATTAATTTTATTTGATGAATTATTAGAATTATATGTTATATTAAACTAATGAATAAAACTGTGTTGTTAAAGAATGGAACAAGTACGAATAAAGGATGAGGATTTAGGAGCTTATATTGGAGAAATAATGTCACCGTGTAAACATGTGGAAGCAAATGGACATTACATGGATGATGACTATTACTGTCATCTATTTCTGGATACCGTGCCATCTACTTGTTTATGTGCGAACCTAGATATGCTTGATTATGTGTTCGATAAACATGGACATCTGTGCTTTCTCTGTTTTACTTCAATGTTATTTTGTGAATGGGCTAAGTCGGGGACTGTCCATTTTACCCCGATTCATCCAAGATTTGAGATGAAGGAAGTTCAACAATGGTCTCCCATTTATGAAATAGTACAAGAAAGTTGTGGAAGCAGAGAAGCTAAGATCGAAGGCGGACAGGGAAGTACAGAGATGGAGATGAACAACGATAGTGACAGTGATGCTAGTACCAGCTCAATTGAGATGTGGGAGAAAGAGAAGGAGGAACCCGAGATAATTATCATTGATGATGATTAAATCGGAATCAAAATTATGTGTTTATCTGACCTATATATTTATTATGTGCCTATATGACACTTACTATTACATGCAAAGTATATGTCTAATATGAGCTAGATGTTTTGAATGAATAGTATATTTTGAATGTAATATTTGTGGTATAAGTATATGAAATATATGTTGTGGTTATAATTATGTAAATTAATTATTACTAATAAGTTTGTTACTGATTAGAACCATGAGTCGTAGGGGGACCAGAACCGACCCAGAGATGAACGGTGATTTAGCATCAGTATTAAGGGAATTAGTTCAACAGTTAGGTCAGCAAGGGCAATCATCCCAAACATCTGCACCACCTCCAGTCCAAAACCATGAGAATAAGATTAGTCAGTTTAAGAAGTTTAGACCTCCAACCTTGACCTGGAAAGAGAATCCGATGGAAGTAGAGAATTGGATTCGAAGTATAGAAAAGATATTCACTTATCTTGGATGTACGGATGAACATAAAGTTTCATGTGCTATCTTTCAACTAAATGAAGATGCAGACTATTGGTGGGAAGCTCATTGTAGGACAATGAAAGAGGAGGATCGAACGTCAATTACCTGGGAGAAATTTTTGAAGGCATTGGTCAAAAATTACATACCACAGTCATTCTTGGATAAAAAAGAAACTGAGTTTTTACAATTGAAGCAAGGAAGTATGACGGTTCAGGATTATGAAAAGAAGTTCAATCAGCTAGGACGTTATGCTTCTCATTTGGTGGATACAGATGAAAGAAAGGCTAAGAGGTTTGTACAGAACCTTTGTCCGGAAATCAGCACTATTTTAGCAGCACAAGATATTAAGTCTTATGCTGAGATGTTTGAGAAAGCACAAGCTGTTGCAGCTTGTATGAAAATAGAAGGAATGAGAATGCCAGAACCACAACAGAATAAGAGAAAATGGGTCGGTACAAAATAAGGGAAATTTTTTAAGCAAGTCAAGAAAACAGTGGCAGAACCACAACATCAGAGGCCACCTAAGTGCAGCAATTGCGGAAAAGAACATTTTGGACAATGCCTAAAAGGAATGGGAATATGTTACAAATGTAAAGAATCAGGACATCTCATAACTGAATGTCCAAGGTTGAAGGGACAACAGAAGATGGCACCTGCTCGAGTATTTTCCATGAACCAACAGGAGGCAATGGAAAATCCAGAAGTGATGGCAGGAAAATGTTTGAACAATTTGAGACTGCTCGTATTATGGTAGAAGGAGATTTCCTAGAAATAAACATTCCCTCCGGTACTACGATACAATCCTTAGGATTGTGTAAAAACATGATGATTGATTTTGAACATGCTTCACTCCCGGCAAATCTACATATAGTAGAAATGAAAGGCTTTGATATTATCTTGGGAATGGATTGGCTTATGGCTAATCATGCTCTCATCAAGTGCCAAGAAAAAGAAATATCGGTACAAGGAGCAGAAGGTGTGAATTTTACACTATATGGTGCTAGAATTGGAATTATACCTAAGGTAATTTCAGCGATGAAAGCTCAAAAGTTATTAAGGAAAGGAGAGAATACGGCATTTCTAGTAAATATTGTAGCAACGAACTCCGGTGGTCCAACATTGGATGATATGCCAGTAGTATGTGAATACAAGGATGTATTCCCAGATGATTTACCAGGACTACCCCCAGATCGCCAGTTGGAGTTTACTATTGATTTAATACCTGGAGCAGCGCCTGTTTCGATTACACCTTACAGAATGGCACCAAAAGAATTGCAAGAGTTAAAGGTACAATTACAAGAACTATTGGATAAAGGGTTCATTCGACCGAGTGTGTCACCGTGGGGTGCACCAGTGTTATTTGTGAAAAAGAAAGATGGATCGTTGAGGATGTGCATTGATTATCGGGAATTAAATAAGCTTACCATCAAGATAAATATCCACTTCCCAGGATCGAAGACCTATTTGATCAGTTAAGAGGAGCCTGTGTATTTTCTAAGATTGACTTGAGATCAGGATATCATCAAGTAAAGATTAAGGAAAGTGATATTCCGAAAACAGCGTTTAGAACTCGATATGGTCACTACGAATTTGTGGTGTTACCATTTGGACTTAGCAATGCGCCCGCTATTTTCATGGATTTGATGAATCGAGTATTCCACCAATATTTGGATCAGTTTGTGATCGTCTTTATTGATGATATTCTGGTATATTCAAAAAGTCAAGAGCAACATGCAAAACATCTTCGGATTACGCTGGAAACTCTGAGAAAAGAGAAATTGTATGCTAAATTCAAGAAGTGTGAATTCTGGTTGGATAAGGTTATATTTCTTGGACATACAGTTTTGGCTTTAGGAATAGAAGTTGACCCTGCAAAAGTAGAAGCTGTAAACCAATGGAAGACACCAACCAATGTAAAAGAAGTCAGGAGTTTTCTTGGATTAGCAGGGTATTATCGAAGATTCATTGAAGGATTTGCTCGGATTGCAAAACCCTTAACTCAGTTGACTCGAAAAGATACAAAGTATGAATGGACAGAAGAATGTGAAAGAAGTTTTCAGGAATTAAAGCAAAGACTAACAACAGCCCCAGTTCTTACAATTCCTGAAGGTACGGAAGGATTTACAATATACAGTGATGCTTCTAAACAGGGATTAGGATGTGTGCTTATGCAGAATGGAAAAGTAGTGGCGTATGCATCAAGACAATTGAAACCACATGAGCAAAATTATCCTACACATGATTTGGAGTTAGCAGCAATTGTTCATGCGCTCAAGATTTGGAGGCATTACATATACGGAAATAAATGTCAGATTTACACAGATCATAAGAGTCTGAAGTATATCTTCGAACAGAAGGAGTTAAACATGAGACAAAGAAGATGGTTGGAGTTGGTAAAGGATTATGATTGCGAGATACTATACCATTCCGGAAAAGCAAACGTAGTAGCCGATGCTTTGAGTCGCAAAGAAAAGGTCAGAATCAATACTTTGGTAGTGAAACCAACCTTGAAAGAAAGGATAACAAAAGCTCAGTGTGAAGATACATTCTTGGAAAAGATAAAACAGAAAATCAAGGAAGGAAAAGCGAAGGAGTTTTCGACACAAGAAGATGGTACTCTAGTATGTCAAGGAAGAATATGTGTACCAGAAAAAGAAGAACTTAAGAAAGAAATATTGGAAGAAGCACATTGTACATCATATTCAGTTCATCCTGGAGGAACCAAGATGTACCAAGATTTGAAGAAGATATTTTGGTAGAAAAATATGAAGATGGATACTGGTAATTTTGTGCAGAAATGTTTGACCTGTCAACAGGTGAAAGCTGAACATCAAAGACCATCAGGATTGTTAAAACCACTTGAGATTCCGGAATGGAAATGGGAAAATATTACGATGGATTTTTTGGTAGGATTACCCAAGTCAATGCAAGGGAATGAAGCCATTTGGGTAATTGTTGACAGATTGACCAAAACGGCATATTTCTTACCAATAAAGATGACATTTACATTGAACAAGTTGGCTCAGATTTATATCAAAGAAATTGTCCGGTTACATGGAGTTCCAATTTCTATTGTGTCAGATTGAGATTCACGATTTACATCAAAATTCTGGCACAGTCTTCAAGAGGCAATGGGCACTAAATTGGAGTTTAGTACAGCCTTTCACCCCCAAACAGATGGTCAATCAGAACGAACAATTCAAACTCTGGAAGATATGTTAAGAGCTTGCATTATTGATTTTGGAGGAAGTTGGGAAAGATATTTGCCTTTGGTGGAATTTGCTTATAACAACAGTTATCAGACTACAATTAAAATGGCACCATACGAAGCATTATAGGGAAGAAAGTGCAGATCTCCACTGTGTTGGGATGAAATTGAAGAAAAGAGGTTACTAGGACCGGAATTGATCGAAGAGACTACTAAGGTAGTAAAGAAATCAAAGAAAGAATGCAAGCAGCTCAAAATAGACAAAAAGCATATGCCGATAGACGAAGGAAAGAATTGAGCTTTGAGGTCGGAGACAAAGTATTTTTAAAGGTATCACCAATGAAGGGAATTTTCCGATTCGGGAAAAGAGGAAAGTTAAAACCCAGATTCATTGGACCTTATGAAATTTTGGAACGAGTTGGGGATTTAGCGTATAGAGTAGCATTACCACCAGCCTTGGCAGAAGTACACAATGTATTCCATATTTCTATGCTTCGGAAGTATATACCTGACCCTACCCACATAGTAAACCAACCTGAACTAGAAATCGATACCAACCTAACCTATGAGGAAGTTCCTATAGCTATACTTGACAGAAAACTTCATAGATTGAGAAATCGAGATATTCTAATGATTAAGGTCCAGTGAAATAAACATGGAAAGGAAGAAGCCACTTGGGAAAGAGAAGACGAATTCTTAACAAAGTACCCCTACCTCAGTAATTACAGTAACACTTGAAATTTCGAGGACGAAATTTATTTTAGGGGGGTAGACTGTAATACCCTAAGTTTTCATGTCCATATTTGCTTCACTAAATATTTTGTGATATTTTATGAGCTTATATGACACATTTATATTTGAATTTATGCATGGGCACGATTATATGCTATTAATGTATTATTTGCTCGATATATGTTTATTCTTGAGATTTTAGAATTTTTATATGCTCTTTATTTGTCTCTTAAAGTATTTAACTTAAGATTAAATGTAGTTTTTAATTTTAGTAATTTATTCATAAGATATAAGTGATAAAATGAAACTTTCCTTAAGAAACAATTTGTGTAATGTTTACTTAATATTTTATAGAATTATATATAGACTTTGTAATTAATTTAGAACCTTAAGAGAGCTTTATTTCTAATATATTTTAGGATTTTAAGAAAGTCAAAATTATTACATAAGCCATGACATAAGCATGACCTAAGTGATTACCTAAACATTACACATCACCTCCTTAAACCTCCTTACTTGAAGGTTAAGTAGAAGGATTTAGAAAATTTTAGAAGACTCAAGACATGTCCAAAATTACCTATAAATAGGGCTCTACATCTTCACTTTTGAACCATGAGAAAAACACACAAACATACATACTAACCGTGAGTTTCCAAGGAAGAAGAGGAGAAGAGATTTCAATCCATCAACACTTAGGTAAGCTTCTTAACTTCATGTTTAAGTAATGATTAAGATAGGGGCATGATTAGGTTATAGGAAATTAAGAAAGAGATGATATAGAAGTTTGAAATCAAGTGATTGTGATGTTATATAATGTTCTCTTCATGTATTTCATGTTTTAATTCATTCTTTCACAAGGTATGAGCTTAAACATGTTTATTTATGAGTTATTTATGTTCATAACTTGGAAAACATGAAATTGTGTGAATAAATTTGAAGTTATGTTGAGATGATCATCATGTATGCATAAAAAATGAAATCTGGACCAAGTTTCGTTTAAAAATTCATTCTGACCAATTGATGCAGTGAAAAATTCTGAAATATTTTATGTGATAGTATATTGATTATCGAAATTAGGTTTAAAATTTCGTAGCTATTGGAGTAATATTCGATTTTTGGTGATTTTTCAAAGATGAACTAGGATTTTCGAACTCTATAACCGAAACAGTAAAAATTTGCTAGGATTAAAACATAATCGGTTAGGTTTTTATAAAAATTAAAAGTACAGTGATAAACTACATAAAGTTGGAAGTTTATAGTTAAAATTTCAAAGGTATTGGACTTATGATTGATTTATGGTGAATTTTCTATTTTAAGGGGTCAGAAATTGTTACTAGTTTGTTCTTCGTAAAAATTATAGCGTTTAGTAAGGAATTTCATAAATTAAAAATTATGATATTAAACTAAATTAA
>JAPKLY010001081.1:0-33148 GCA_026898435.1 Prunella vulgaris
CCTGGTGCTACTTTTTTAAAAAACAAAGTTTTTCAAATTCATATTTTAATCAATCAAATATGACTCGAGACCTGAATAATGTACAACACCATGATTGTAAGCACCATGGAGTCTACAACTAAAATGGTCCCATACTCTTTCTATTATTGTGATATGAGCTCATAACTATTGAATGGAACAAACTAGTCCCATAATTATTTTGATTGTTCTATTTAAGTCCTAGATCACCGAAAATTGAGAAAACAACTTGTTTAATCACTTTTTGCCAATTTTTAGTGACCTAGTGCTTGTTTTCAACATCTACTAAAAGTGTAGAAGCACTTATTTTTTTGAAAAAATTAAGTTTTACCAACTTAAAAAATAAGTGCTTCTACACTTTTAGTAGAAATTAAAAACAGGCACCTAATACTTACAATCGAGTAATTCAGATAATTATTGGATTAATTTATTCCTTTCAAAATTATGGGAAGATTTTAAAAAAATAAAAAAAGTCACGAGATTATATTTATACTCAAGATCAACCACGCATATGGATTTATAGAGTAGTGTTTTATAGGGGAAATGATTTGTATGAAATTAGGATCAAAGATTCTAATTGCTGGTCGGGCCTAGTAGAATATTTGAATGGATAAAAAAAGGGCCCAGGTTATATTTGAGAAATACATTTCATTAATTTAAAATACAATAATTAAAAATACATATAAATGTGAAATATTTAAAATATTATTATTTTTAGTTTATTAAATTTAGTTAAGTACACTTCCCAGTAATAAAACCTCAAACATTCAGTTCACAGTATCAATTATGTGCACTTTAAAAGAATTAAGGGGACGCTTGGTATAAATTTAAGATGTCAATGGTAATGAGTATCATTAAGGGGGTAATCACTATGTAGTTAATGATTACCTTTTTTTTAACTTGTTTTTATGATCTCATTCATATATAATAAATAATATCAAATACTACTAATAGTAATGAATCCTCATTAATCTCCATTCATTCTCATTCTTCACTCTCATTACCCCCAACCAAGCGGGCCCTAAAAAAAAATATCTGCTGAAAAATGAAGTCATATGTTTATTCATAATTTACTTTTATTTGTTGCTTTAATGAATATTTATATAATTTTAATGAATAAAATATGGTTTAAGAAGGAAAATGATATAGTAAAAATGGTTTTGCAATTATTTTTCGCATTTTAAAAATTCAAGTTGGATTTTACCAAAAAATTGGCAAGACTTTGATTTTTGTTTTTAATTATGTATGGTGTTCAAAATTTGTTTTACATATTTTCAATATATTTTTTCAAAAACATTTTTACTCTTCAACATTTTATCAAGATGAAATTTGAAATAATCAAATAGAGGGAGGAGGGTACATTAAAAGATGTTTGACTGAACTTATAAACTATTTAAAATAGTTTATAAAATTTTAATAGATTATAAGCTTTTTTCGAATGTTTTATAAAATAAGATGTCTGATAATTTATAACATTTTAAAATAAGTTTCTTACATCTTATAAAATAAATGAGCTGCTCGTGAGCTCGACTCGTTAAAGCTCGGCTCGATGTATTAAACGAGTCGAACTCAAAAAAATACTCGTTTGCTTAACAAGCTCGGCTCGGCTCAACTCGGTAGGCTCGTGAGCTGCTCGGTAAGCTCGAAAAATATGGATTATTTTATAAATATTATATAATTTAGGGTATAAAATAATACTCCCTCGGTCCCGTAGGAATTCGCACCCTACGGGACGACACATTTTTTAAGAAAAATATATTTTATATATAAAGTAATGGCGTATGGGTAAATATGTGTGTATGTTTGTGAGTGTGTAGGTAAATCAATGTTTTCTTTTTTTGTAGTGTGCAAATTTGTATGAGACGTCCGAATAAGGAAAGTGTGCAAATTTCTGTGGGACGGAGTGAGTAATATTTTACATAATAATACAACTTATATTTTCAAAACACTCATACTGATGAATTGGTGATAGTTTTATCTTTATTAAAATATGTGAATGTAAATATATTTAATTATAAAGTTATTGATATAGTATCAGTTAAATATATTTTTTCTGGATATTCGAGCTGAAGTCGAGCTTTGCACATAAATTTCGAGCTCAAGCTTATTTTAACCTAAATGAGTCGAGCTCGATTTTGAGCCGAGCCGAGCTCCATTTTGAATTTTGAGCTCGCTTTTCTTAACGAACCGAGCCGAGCTCGAGTAGCTTAACGAGCCGAACCGAGCCTACACTACTCGGGCTCGCTCGGCTCGTATAACAGCTCTAACCTCCACCTCCACTTCCACCAAGACCCGCTATCACCCCACAACCCGTATCTATATATAAAAAATAAAAAATATTTATTTTTTTATTAGAATTCAATTTTAAAAAATTATGACTATTATCAAAAAAATTATTTATTAGTCAAACACTTCAATAACTTATAAACTATTTAAAAATAATATGTTATAAACTTTTAAAACAACTTATAAGATGTTAAAATTTATAAAATATTTAGGGGGCGTTTGATATAATTGTAGGGAGTGAAAATGGTATACGAATGGAAAGGGTATGGAATGAAAGTCATAATTCTCATATAGTTGAACTATGGTTGATTCCTTAGTTTTTGGGAATCAAAGTCATATTAGAGTCATATCAAACACACACTATAACTTTAATTATCATTACTCAACTACAAAAATGACCGACCAAACATCTCTTAAAATATGTTTAGTTAAACACCGTCTAATCCACACAGACTTCCTAATCCATAAAGGGTATGTTTGGTTTAGGGGACTAAATAGTCAATCCCCAAACACAGGACTATTCCGATCAAAACGTGCATGTTTTGACCAAAATAGTCTTGTATTTGGGGGATTGACTATTTAGTCCCCTAAACCAAACATACCCAAAGACTTCCTAATCCGTGGGGTGTAGTTTTTAAATATTAGGATTTAAATAACTTGAACCCAGATCAAATGATTGTAGTTTTACATACATCGACATGTAAATTGTGGAGCGTTGACCATTCAATATTAATTAATTAGTACTCCCAACATTTTGTAATTATCCATACACTTATCCTATTCAATTTAGAATTATTTATTTTTAAAAATAAAATATTAATTTATATATTTATAATTATATATTTTTATTTATATATCACTATTTTACTTTAAAAAAATACTCCCTCCGTCCCCGGGGTATTTGCACCCCTGGAATGACACGTGATTTAAAAAAAATATATTTTTTAAATAAAGTAGTGGTATATGAGTAAATGTGTAGAAAGTTTTGTGAGTGTGCACGCAAATCGATGTTTTCCTTTTAAATAGTTTGCAAATTGATTTGAGACAATCCAAAATAAAAAGTGTGCAACTTGGTTAGGGACGGTGGGAGTAAATAATTTTGAAAATAATAGTATACCCGTTCATATAGCTCCGCGGGTTGCAGCTATAATTATTTTAAGTGTTTTTATTTAGCAAAAACGCATTCTTTTCTTCCCTACGGATATTCCTAGAGATGTTAAACGGGCTGACCCTAACCCTACAGGGCCAGCCCTACAGGGCTGCGGGCCTAAACGGTCCCGATCCTTAGCGGTTCATCCTTAACAGGCCGTCATATGCTCGGACCTAATCCTAACCCTAGCGGTCCGCGGGCTAAATGGGCCACTAACGGGCTCGGAATAAAAAAAATTAAAAATTTAAAATTTAATATAAAATACAACTAATAATATGGAAATAATGGAATGGAAATAATTAATTTCTATTTAATAATGGAATGGAAATAATTGATTTCTATTTAATTGATAAACTACTTAAATTACTTAAGTTAATTAGAATGTTAGATAAACTACTTAAATTAATTAAGTTAGGCTTTCTCCAGTCCAGATAGCTAGGCGCAGGCCCAATACATAATATATTGCCCAGGCCCCCAGGCCCAATATACATAATATATTTAAAATTAATTTAATTAAAAAAAAAAACTGGGCTACAGGGCCAGCCCGAAAAACCGGCGGACTAGCCCGTTTAGCCCTCGGGCTAACCGGTCAGGGCCAAAAAAGCCCGATTTTATACGGGCCACTATATGCTCGGACCTAACCCTGTAATTTACAGGGCTAAACGGGCTGGCCCGCCAGCCCGCGACCCGTTTAACATCTCTAGATATTCCAGTGTCCGTTCCTACATTCATATTCCTGTTAATTGAGTCATTATATGCACGTTCTTTTTACTTGGTAAATTGTTCCCTTTGATGGGACAATAACATTGAATTCCAATAGTCTTGAAACTTGTAGTCGCCACATCATCTTAACCAAATAAATAAATAAATATATATATATATATATATATTTTCAAGAAGCTTATCCTTTAAACTAGGTGGATATCATCCAAAGTAAATCAAAAGTTCCCTTCATGATAATCAACATAAGTGATTCTATTGTGGTAGGTCCTACTCCTATGTCCATATTATCTATTTTATGAATTAAAATTGTATTGATAAGATACGTGTGTTTAATTTATTAATCCCTTCATTCCAAATTAATTTGCATCCATAATAGTGCACTTGATTTAAAAAAATTATAATTTTTAAATAAAGTAGTGGTATATGAGTAAATATGTGGAAAGTTTTGTGAGTGTGCATGCAAATCGATATTTTTCTTTTAAATAGTGTGTAAATTAGATTGGGACAATCCAAAATAGAAAATGTACAAATTGATTTGGGACGGAGGTAGTATTATTTTTCAAAGGCAAAGTGATGCAGCGAGCGTGTACCTTAACGGAGATGACACCGTCTATCTACGTTGATTCGTAAGAATACCGTGAGATAGGAGAATAGGGAAAACCCAAATATTTCATAAAACTTCTTCAAACCAAAATAATCTTCAAAATGGTACTTAAGTAGCAACTAAGGAAGGGTCTAAACATACGGCCAAAATTAAGTATCATTTAAAGAAGAGCCTAAACATATGGTCAAAATTAACGTCTTCAAATAGGAAGTAGAATAAAGGCCCAAAAGTGGCTGCATACTAAAGAAATTAATAACAGCAACTAGATTTAAATGTTGACAGGATCAAATTTATTAAGATATTTCATGGCAACTTCATCTCCATCATTCTCGCCGTTTTTGGAACGATTCGCCCTCGAATCGAGAGCAGCTTCATCTCCAGAAGAGTTATCGCCGGAAAAAGGTACTAAGTGCTTGACGTTGAAAATGTCTGAGGTGTGAATGTGGCTAGGTAGGCGATATGCATTCGGGTTGATTTTCTCGATGATCTCAAAAGGTTCAATTTTCCGAGACTTCAACTTATTGTATTCGTGAGCGGGGAATCAATCCTTTGTTAACACCGCCCACATGAAATCCTCGACTTCAAACTGAACATCTCGACGGTGGGCATCAGCGGCATGTTTATATCGTGTATTAGAGGCCTCAAGGTGCTTGCGTGTCTGTTCATGAATATGTTGCAATTCAGTTATTAACCCAAAAGCATTCAGGTTAGGAACCATATCAGCAGGTATTGAAATGTGGTCAATTGGAGTTCTAGGTAAAATCCCATAGACAACAAAGAAAGGTGCAAACCCTATGCTGCGATTTAAGGCAATATTGTAAGCAAACTCAGCCATACCCAATTTTGAGTCCCACGATTTTAAATTATCACCAACGAGACAGCGAAACAAATTTCCCAATGAGCGATTGACCACCTCCATTTGACCATCACTCTGGGGTGGTAGGAGCTACTGTAGTTAAGATTGGTGTTCGCCATAAGGTGCGCCAGAAGTGGCCGAGGAAACAGGTGTCGCGGTCTGACACAATTGAAGTTGGTAGGCCATGTAAACAGAACACTTCGCTGAAAAAAAGTTTGGGGAGTGATTTACTTGAGAATTGTTCATTTTTAGTATGCTTTATTTGATAAAATTTTAATAGGATTCATGCATTTTCTATTATTAAATTGATTATTTGTATTTAATTGTCGTGAAAGGTATTATTTTGTAGGATATTGAGATTATTGGAGCAAAATATACAAATATTTTATGAGGGTCAACTAAAGACTGCATCAAGATGAAGAATTGGATAATTGGGCTTCAATTTTTCGGTCAGCCCAATGTGATTAATAATTAAGGTTCATTTATTGGATAAATTAGGAAATAGAATTGGTAAGAGAAAGCAGTTAGTGGCAGGATAGTTTACAATTTCCATTGCCCACTCATTTGTTTGATTAAGGATAAATATGATGAAGAAAAAATGTGGCATCACTGTAGCCACACACACCATCACTTTGAGGAAATATCACATGAGAAGAAAGCCTTCATTGCTGCTGGAATCGGAAATGGCCAGAGTCACCACCGCCAACAACCTCATTCTCACCGGGAAAACCAGTACTGAAACCCAGCGCGTTGCCGATCGTCACCATGGTTGGAAACTGTTCAACTGCGCCCCTGTTTCATTGCCGGAAGTTGACAGCAGCCGTGCACTGCCACACGCCGGGAATGGCCCATCTTCATGCCCTCTGTTGCACCGCAGAAGAAGCAGCAGACGCCACTCACCGTCACTATTCATTTGCCATCGTCACGCCGGAATTCGAAAGCTGCAACTTTCATCGGAATTAGTACCGCCTTAAGAACATCTCCGTGAGCCTCCCCTGTTCGCACAACAGCGCAGCTCACCATAGCTGTAGAAGTTTCCATCTCCATCTTGCCGCCTTCAATTAATTGAAACTCACCGAAATTCACCATGAATTTATGGAAGCACTGCTCACTTTTATCGCCAAAAATGCGAAGAAATCAAAGTCACCCGTCACATTCAAGAAGCAAAGAAGGTAAACGTTCTTTTGCTTGAAAAGTCACAGAAATGAGAAAAACATTTTTCACAAGCTCTGTTCGTGTGAGGATGCTCGCTCGAGCAATATAAAGAATCTTACGAAGCAGTATCTCATTCGATTGTGCTCGACTAGTTCTTGCTCGAGTACTGCTGCTCGATCATGCTTCCTTTAAGGCAAAGTTGTTACAACAATTTTCAAATCGTGCTTGAGCAAATATTCTTCGCGCAACCCTGCTCAATCGAGCAAAATTAAATTCAGATTCTTAATTTGGGTTGAAACAACCACGTGGGTAAGGAATTAGATGGGCCAACTGATTAGCATGTGTTTTAGGCCCATTTTTGCAAAAGGGAAAGGAATAGAAGGGATGCAGTATATTTTTTTTTTAGGGAATGACATAGGAGCAGGGTTGCATAGGTGCGGGAGTACGGGTGCGGGTGCGATAGAATACGGGTGCGGGGATTCTATTTTTTGAAAATTTTAGGGTGCGATACGGCAATGATACGTTTATTTATTAATATTTTATTATATATAATATACACATATATATATATATATCAAGAAATTATTCAAATATCATCAACAATTTATCATAAAAGTTTTAAATAAAAATTCAATCAATTTAAAACTAAAATAAATCTTGCAATTTAAGTCACTACTTAACTAAGTTTAGAAAGTTCAAATAAAATTCAAATAATATATAACATAATTGACCTAATTCGAATTATCGTTCATCATTATTTAGTCACCAAATAAAATAGTCATGTTTACTAAATAATACTACTTCAATTTAAGTAAAACTTAAATATAAAAAAAATTCAAATTAATACTTAATAGTTCATATTCATATACTACGCACAAGTAAAAATTCAAAAATTTTGAAAAATAGTTCACAACTCCAAAATAAAATCACATATTAAAAAGTATATTTTAATTTTATTAATGAATATTAATATTATTTAATATTCTTTTGTTGTATCGCATTTTTTATTCTATTTTTTTTGTGATTTTAATAATATTTAATATATTGATTTTATTTATATTTAATTTTACTTTCAAAAAATATTTTAAAAAAGAAATAAACTTAATTTTATTTGAAAAATAAACCCCGCCGCACCCTCCGCGTATCGGATTCTTCTGTAAGACGTATCCGATACGCGTATCCTAAAAAATTTTTTAAAAAATTCTCAGGGATACGCCACGTGGCGTATCCCGTGCGAATCCCACGCGAATCGCACCCGTACCCGCACCCTTCGCGTATCCAATACTGCATACTTATTTTTTTTGAAGAATCCGTGCATCATAGCATAGGAGAGAAGGCATACACGCATTAGGCATAGGAAATAGGGCAGCAGCTTACTTTCACGTTTCTGTGGGGAGCTCCTCTCCCCACACACACATATACATAGTAGATAATTTCTTTTATGTTTTATGCAATTTCTAGTTAGGAATTTAATGGGAATTTTAATTTGTTGAAGGTTTGAAGCTATTGAGGTGATATTTTTCTATTATTTAAGTTTCAATGATAATGTTCTTGTTTAACTTTTATTTTAGTATTTTAATTATGTGTTTGATGTTTTTAGCCATAGGCTAATCCTCCTATGTTTTGGGTGTTGGAATTGTGATGGAAATTGATGTTATTTTGATTTGATTGTTTTGATTTTGCTATGAGATTGGTTTTATGTTTCTATTGATGTGTTTATCTTGATGAGATTAATTGAATTGATTTAGTATCTTTTAGTTGATGGGTGTGTACTTTGTTGGCTTTGTAGGGAAAAATTGTTTGATTAATTGGATTAAACTAGTAATCTACTACACCAAGAGGGGGTAGATGGCTTAGATCAGCATTAATAGACACTAGGTGCTTTAATCATTGATTAGAGTGTTTAGTGAGAGGGGGATTCTAGAGTTTAGTAACCGTGTTGAACTTCTTTAGCGTCCACTATCCTAGGAACTTGTTAAGTCAAATTGATCACCCAAGCCTCAAAAGGGATCGGTCTTCAATTGATTAGTGATAGCCTTTAACTCATACCAAGAACATAGTAAATGATAGATAGTTAAGTTGTGAGAAACATTGATAGAAATTACAAGGAGAACGCCAGAAGCATATCACTCACCTTGCACTTGATTAGTTAATTGTAGCTTGTTTATATTTCTTGCCAACTTGATTAGTCACTATAGTATCATGACGACACATTGCCTTAGGGCTCCATCACACTCTTAAATCTTAGGTCGATACTACTTGGTCGTATACTTGCAATACTACAATGCCCATCTACTTTCAATGGCGCCATTGTCGGGGTTTTAGTTGAGTGTCCTTTGGTAGGACTTAGGGTTAGTTGAGTGGTACTACTAGTGACATTTTTATTGTTTTCTTTTTCTTTTGTGTGAATTTGATACTTGTCTCTTGTTTGTAGGAGTGAACTTGAAGAAGATGGACAGATTAAACCACTACTCGTGGAATCAAAGTCTCAATCATGACATGGTTTATCCCCCATACACATATCCCCCTCACCAATACTCATATCCTTATACCTCCTATCCCTATCCTTATTCCTACTCCTACCCTTATCCTTACCCCCATTATGACCCAAACTCATTTACTCCTCCTCATCTTATGCATTCACAAGAAGAAGATGAATCGAAGGAAGATATTTATGACCACATTCGTAGATTTGTTGATGAATATGACAATTTGAATGAAGGAAATTTCATGATAATCTTAAACTGATGATCAAAGATCTCACATCCATTCTTCTTTCACTATTCGCACTAATGATAATATTGAAGATAACACTTCTCTTGTATGCATTGATAGGAAAAAAGAAGAGAAAGAGGAAGTAGAGGACCCAAGTGATGAGAAAAATGAGACGGTTGAAGAGGAATGCCCTTTGATGGACACGAGCACAAATGAGCAAGAAATTAAAGAAGTATCAGAAGAACAATTGAAGAGTGAATTGAGCATTTCTAAACCTTTAAACTCTTCTATTTATACTTTAGTTGTTAATATTGCTTCTATTGATTTTATTTTGCTTTTTTTATAGCTTTGACCAAAGACAAGAACTGAAGATAAGCTTGGGTATCCTCAGAAAAAAAGAAGATGAATGGATAGAGATGAGGGTGAGAGAGGAAAAATGGATGCTTGTTCATGAACACGTGGAAGAGGAAGGGTAATTGGTGTAGTCACAATGAGAGCCTCCATGATCATGAAGCTCAAAGAATGGCCTACAATGGCAAGGAGGATAGATATCTATGGTCATTCCGATGAGAGAAGTTGAAACTTTGTTAATAACGTCCGGCAAATTACGTTAAACTTAGCGCTAAATGGTAGACAACCCATTTTTATTACTTTCTTTTGCTTTAATTTGTTGTTTAGATTGTTTTTAATTTCCCTAAAGTGTGTTGTGTAGGAGATCGAGGAGCATGGATTTCTAATTAGAAGAGCTTGAGTGGTATGAGGGCTCTCATGGTGGAAATTCTTTTAGGTGGTAACACACTTACTCCCTAAACTTTGCATTCAACATGATAGTTTCATTTAAGATTGGGGGAGGGAGTTTTTATGTTCTTGATTGTTGTTAGTGTGTTACCTTGTTTTTTATTACATTGTGGTCCATTATTTTTGGCTTTGTTGAGATATTGTTGTTGTTGATGTTTGAGGCTTAATTATTGGTGATTATTTGTTTTGAGATTTAGTTGAGCTTGATGGTTGAATTGATGCTAGTTGGTTCACTTGTTAATGTGAAGATTGTGCTTGATTTTGTGCTCATGATTCATGATTAGAAAAAGCCCGTGAGCTTTAGAGTCTTGTAGACTTGCATATTTATAGGTATAATTTCTTTCATTGTGAGTATCATTTATGCTTGTATGCTCAAGAACTTATCTCGGGTCTTGTTTGAAACTACTTTTAGTGTGAAATTTTTGAAAATGATATGAGGTCATCTTTGATTTGAAAAGTCACTTAGCCAAAACTTTCCTTACCAAATGAAATTTTTCCGTAGTTAGCCACATTGAGCTTATTTGACATATTTCTTGGCAACCTACAATTCTAGCCTATTTACCATTCTTATTGAGCTTAATTATCTCTATGATCTAGTGGAGCTTGAGTTTGGATAATGGGGTTAGATTATGCTCGAATGCAAGTTTGGTGGATGAAATGGTGAAGTGAAAAGATTGTGAAAATTTGAGAAAAAGATGAATTGTTGAGTGTACAAGAAAAATAGTGTGTTGAAGTTGAGAAATTGAAAAATGAGAAGACTCTCTTGTATAAAAAAGTGGGTTGAGCTTGAAATTCAAGAAGTGCTTGATGGTGTTAGTGAAGGAAAATGTGCAAAAAAAAAGAGAGAACAAGTAAATAGTTGGAGTTTGGGAGTTTAAGTGCAAATTTATCACTTGTTACTTGTCTTTTGAGAGTGTAGAGATATACTAGTTGTCTTGACCTCTTGGTCCACTAGTTTACGAGTCACTTAATCCAAATTTTCCTACCTTGACCAAAGAGCCTACATTACAACCTAATGCAAGCCCTTATTGATTCATTAATTGATCACTTAACTTGTGGTGAAAAACCTAGATACTTGTTAAGCTTATGGTAGTGCATTTGCATGATTTGATTTTTGAGAGTATATACTTCCCTTGATACACCTTTGTGTGATGAGTGAAACACTTAAATGTGAGGAAAATTGTGAATTGAACACTTTGTCTTGCATTAATTAGAGCTTAACTTGTGACCAGAATGTTGATTTTTGGACCTCATTGTTTATCTAGATTGAGAAAGCTTGATAATTGCATATTTTTGTTTTGAATGAAATTTTACCCAACCTTCCCACTTGTGGTATTTTCTTTTCGTTGCTCGAGCATGAGCAATATTTTAAGTTTGGGGGAGTGATTTGTATGAGAGTTGCTCATTTTTATTGTGCTTTATTTGATAAAATTTCAATAGGATTCATGCATTTTCTGTTATTAAATTGATTATTTGTGCTTAATTATCGTGAAAGGTATTATTTTGCTATTTTGTAGGATATTGAGATTATTGGAGCAAAATATACAAATATTTTATGAGGTTCAATTAAAGACTGCATCAAGATAAAGAATTGATAATTGGGCTTCAATTTTTCGGTTTGCCCAATGTGATTAATTAATGAAGGACCATTTATTGGATAAATTGGAAAAGAGAAAGCAGTTATTGGCAGGATAGTTTACAATTTCCATTGCCCACTCATTTGTTTCACTAAGGATAAATATGATGAAGAAAAAATGTGGCATCACTGTAGCCACACACACCATCACTTTGAGGCAAGGTTGTAGAAGTCGAAAATCGGTAACAGGGCGCTTTTTGGCCTCCTAGTTTTTTTTTAATTTTTTTAAAAAACAATATATAAAAATATAAAATTCTGGCCGCCTAGGCCCGCTTGGAATCGCCTAGAGGCCGCCTAGACCCGAAAATGCTTAAAATTGCCGATTTTGCAAAAATTGGAGCGGCAAGAGGCCGCCTAGCGCCTAGACCGATTTCTACATCACTGCTTTGAGGAAATATCACATGAGAAGAAAGCCTTCATTGTTGCCGGAATCGGAAATGGCCAGAGTTACCACCGCCAACAAATTCATTCTCGCCAGGAAAACCAGCCACTGAAACCCAACGCGCTGCCGATCGTCGCCATTGTCGGAAACTGCTCAACCGCGCCCCTGTTTCATTGCCAAAAATTGACAATAGTCATTCACTGCCACACGCCGGGAATGGCCCATCTTCACGCCCTCTGTCGCGCCGCAGAAGAAGCAGCAAACGCCACTCACCATCACTATTCATTTGCCATCGTCACGCCGTCGAAAGCTACAACTTTTGCCGGAATTAGTAGCCTTCTGCCTGAAGAACACCTCCGTGAGCCTCCTCTGTTCGCACAACAGACCAACTCGCCATAGCTATCGAAGTTTTCATCTCCATCTTGCTGACTGCAATTAATTGAAACTCACCGGAAGCCGCCATGAATTTATGGAAACACTGCTCACTTTTATCATCGGAAACACGAAGAAATCAAAGTCACCCGTCGCATTCAAGAAGCAAAGAAGGTAAACGTTCTTTTGCTTGAAAAGTCACAGAAATGAGAAAAATATTTTTCACAAGCTCTGTTCGTGTGAGGATGCTCGCTCGAGCAATATAAAGAATTTTATGAAGCAATATCTCATTCGATTGTGCTCGACTAGTTCTTACTCGAGTACTGCTGCTCGATCGTGCTTCCTTTAAGGCAAAGTTGTTACAACAATTTTTAAATCGTGCTCGAGCAAATATTCTTCGTGCAACCCTACTCGATCGAGCAAAATTAAAATTTAGATTCTTAATTTGGGTTGAAACAACCACGTGGGTGAGGAATTAGATGGCCAAGTGATTAGCATGTGTTTTGGTCCCATTTTTGCAAAAGGAAAAGGAATAGAAGGGATGCAGTATATATATATTTTTGGGGAAATGACAATAGAGATTAGGCATAGGAAATAGGGCAGCAGCTTACTTTCACGTTTCTGTGGGGAGCTCCTCTCCCCACACACACATATACATAGTATATAATTTCTTTTATTGTTTATGCAATTTCTAGTTAGAAATTTAATGGGAATTTTAATTTGTTGAAGGTTTGAAGCTATTGAGGTGATATTTTTCTATTATTTAAGTTTCAATTGTGATGTTCTTGTTTAGCTTTTGTTTTAGTGTTTTGATTATGAGTTTGATGTTTTTAGCCATGGGCTAATCCTCCTATGTTTTGGGTGTTGGAATTGTGATGGAAATTGATGTTATTGTGATTTGATTATTTTGATTTTGCTATGAGATTGGTTTTATGATCCTATTGATGTGTTAATCTGTTGGAAAAGGAAATTGATGTCGAAAGGATAATACAAGTGTAAAATAAAAAAGGGATACAACAGGGGGGAATAACAATACACAGAAATAAAAAATTACAAAGAAATAAAAAAAATGCCGAGTCAAGAAGACTTCTTCACACAAAGCGAATATTCTCCGGTGGTGCTCTTCAGTTTGGAATAGCACTCCCAAAGGTAAAACGACGTTATGCCTTCAAGTGTGCAGCACCGCAGGACTTGAAGTTCTGGTGAACAGAGGGACGTTAGGACTAAACTGCACCTAGAAGCTATATGCAGAAATTTGGACAGAGAGAAGTGTGTTGTGTGTGTTTTGAATGAAATGAGGACACTTATTTATATGTGAACCTCCACTCGTAACTGGGGAAAAAATGTGTCACCATTAATGCTGACGGACGGATATTCAGGAAGGTCAGCAGTTAGGGAATTGATTTGCAATCAATCCGGTTGACCTGCCATAAATGATTTCTGCACGATTTTTGTGCTGATACGAGTTTGTCATCGCTGAGTCGGCTTAGGTTCATTGAACCTGGCCAGTGCTGAGTCATATAGACGTCCACTTCAGATTTGTCAAATCTGTACTTATGAAGTCAACTTTCGGTATGGGCTTGACCTATTACCGAATTAATTGGGCTGAACCACAAAAAACTTTTGTGTTCTAAAAAATTAGATGGACACCAGGACCAAGGCCCAAGTACATCCAAAGTCCAATTGCCAAGATCCAAGATCCAAGTCCAAGTCCAAGGGCTCGGGCTCGGGCTCGGCTCGGCGCGCGCGTGTTGCCATTTTGATTGCCAATCAATCAACTATAGTTTGATTAGCTTCGTTGATTTCTTACTAATATTATGTATATTAGTCTTCTCGTTTTCCAATGTGGGATGAGAATTAATTAAATTCTCTCCTTAATTCAAATTTTTAAACTTTGATTTGTTGACTTAATTTCTCACTCACCATTAATTAGTTTTGTGAGTATTAATACAATAAATTCATCTACTCCGAGAGTAGAACGCACTTGTACCAATTAACATCCAAGATATTAATTTTAACCTCTTCATTTTATTGGTCAAACAATACCAATTAACATATTTTATATTTAATTAAATATTAAATATTTCCAACAATTCCCCACATGAGTGAAAATTACACCCATAAACATGCAGACACAGAGCCCAGTCCAAGTGAGACGATATTGTATTTGGACAGGTAGCTTGGAGCTTTGAACCTTCCATAGTCCAGCTAACCGGATACACCGGTGGCCTAGTAGACACAATGCCTTGAACTATTCCACCTTAGTGTGTACCGAGACAGCGAGCTATGACACAATACAATCTCCACGTCCATTCTTGTTCTCACGTTTTTGTCCTTTTCGGTCATGGACACCCTTTGGATTCATTAGTGTTTAATATCCAATTATATTTGAAGCGGCCTCTCACTTCACACTTACATAGGTGAAGCCCTCTTGAGTATCCCGTAATACTCTATCCTTACTAGGATTTTAGGATTCATTAAAAGTCTTCAGACTTAACCTACACCACCTACGGGTTCTATACTTGGTGTACTATTTTCTAAGGAATGGTCGGATTACCAAGAATTTCGTCGAACTTTTGTTGCTTAGTTTTCCCGTTGAACCAAGATCTTGGGATCTCCAGTCAACTTGGTCAGGTTACCATTGCTTTAGTTTGTTCGGTGGATTTAAGACTCACTCCTTCTGACAGTTTGGACATTTGATCTCGATTTATACTCTTTGTTAGAGGATCCGCTAGATTATCCTTAGACCTAATATAGTTTATGGATATTACACCACTCGAGATCAATTGTCTAATTGTGTTATGTTGTCGACAGATGTGTCTAGACTTTCCGTTATACAAATCATTTTGAGCCCTACCAATTGCGGCTTGACATCACAATGTACCATTATAGTGGGTACTGGTTTATTCCAATATGTAATATCTTCAAGGAAGTTTCGAAGTCACTCAGCTTCTTCACCAGCTTTATCTAAAGCTATGAACTCAAATTCCATGGTGGATCGGGCTATACACGTTTGTTTTATAGACCTCTAGGACACAACACCTCCTTCTATAGTGAAGACATATCATCACTATACCCTTCGAGTACAGCTGGATACCTGGTGTACTGTAGTCCAAAGTTTAGAGTGTACTTTAAGTACCTCAGAACTCTTCTCAGAGCTATCAAATGCTCGTGACTTGGGTTGCTCGTGAATCTACTAAGTTTATTCACGACACATGCTATATCAGGAGGCGTACAATTTGAAATGTACATAATGCTCCCAATGACTCTAGCATATTCTTGTTGAGCTACAACATCACTGTTATTTTTCTTCAAGTGAACATTCACTTCCAAAGGTGTTTTAGCTGGTGGATCATCAAAGGCATTGAATTTCTTTAACACTTTCTCCACATAATGAGATTGTGTTAAGGATATTCCATTTGATGTCCTACTGATCTTGATTCCTAAAATCACGTCAGCTACACCCATGTCTTTCATGTCGAAGTTTCGTCCTAACATGTTCTTTGTTTTACAAAGAAGATCATGATCATTGCTCATGATTAGAATGTCATCAACATAAAGACACAATATGACAAATCATTTTTGTGTGTTCTTCACATATACATATTTGTCACACTCATTTATACAAAAGCCATTTGACAACATTGTAATGTCAAATTTCAAATGCCATTGCTTCGGAGCTTGTTTAAGTCCATACAATGACTTCACAAGCTTGCACACTTTTTTCTCAGTTCCAGGTGCTATAAAGTCTTCGGGTTGATCCATGTAAATTTCTGCATCCATCTCACCATTGAGAAATGTAGTCTTAACATCCATTTGGTGAATCTCAAGATTATACAAAGAAACAATCGCGATTAATACATGAATAGATGTAATTCTTGTTACTGGTGAATAGGTATCAAAGAAATCATATCTTTCAATTTGTTTGAACTCATTTGCGACTAAATATGCTTTGTATATATCAATCGACCCATCTGCTTTATACTTTCTTTTAAGGATCCATTTGCATCCTAAGGTCTTACAACATTGTGGGAGATCAACCAATTCTCATGTATGGTTTTGCAGAATTGAGTCAATTACACTATTTATCGCCTCTTGCCAGAGTGGAGCATCTGGTCTTGAAAGAGCATCTTTGATATTCTTTGGTTCATCCTCCAAAACAAATGTAATGAAGTCAGGACCAAAGGTTTTAGCTATCTTTGCTCTCTTGCTACGTCTCAACTCCTCATTTTCTTGAATAGAAGGACCAGCTTCATCATCAACCTTCTCTAGAAGAGGTCTTTTAGTTGAGATCATATCTTCCTTAGTTTTTCGAGGAAAGATATTCTAAAAAAATACTGCGTTTCTCAATTCCATAAATATTCCTTCACTCATATCAGGAACTTCTGATTTATGAATTAGGAATCAATATGCACTATTGTTTAATGCATAACCTATAAAGATACAGTCCATTAGTTTTGGTCCAGTCTTAACTTGCATGGGTAGTGGCACTTCTACCTTTGCTAAACATCCCCACACTTTGAGGTATTTATACGATAGTTTCTGCCCCGTCCACAATTCATAAGGAGTAGTGTCCTTACTTTTGTGTGGAATTTTGTTTAATATGTGGTTAGCCAATAGAATGGCTTTGCCCCACATATTTTGCGGCAAACCAAAGCTGATCAACATTGCGTTCATCTTCTTTAGTGTTCGGTTCTTGCGTTCCGCAACACCATTTGATTGGGGTGAATAGGGAGCAGTTGTTTGATGTGTGATACCAGAATTAGCACATATTTTCTCAAACGGTGCTACATATTCCCCACCTCTATCACTACGAACCATTTTGATTCGTTTGCTTAACTAGTTTTCCACTTCATTTTTGTATAGTTTAAAAGCATTCAATGCTTCATCCTTACTATGCAAAAGATAAACATGACAAAACCTAGTACAATCATCTATGAATGTGATGAAGTACTTGTTTCCACCTTTAGTTTGAACAAATTTTAAGTCACACACATCAGTGTGTATTAAGTTTAGAGGTTCAGTGTTTCTTTCTATTGACTGAAAGGGTAATTTCGTCATTTTAGCTTCTACACATATTTTACATCTTTGGTTTGTTTCAACATTTTTAATGTTAAGTAAATTTAAATTTATTAAACATTTTATGGACTTTAGATTTACATGTCCTAATCTACAATGTCATAAATTAGAGCACTCAACAATATAAGATGAAGTAGAAGCTTCTTTATTCTTATCATTATTTTTCCCCTTGGGGAGTACAACCATGGTGCTTATCTTAAACAAACCATCGTGGAGATAGCCACGACCTAAATACACAGAGTACTTGCTGAAAATAACCTTATTCGACTTGAATACAAGTTTGAAATTATTCTTTACAAGTACAGATCTGAAGATCAGAGACTTGCGTATATCAGGGACATGCAGGACCTCTCGGAGAGTGAGGTTCTTGTCAGTGGTCAACTTCAGAACGACGTTGCCAACCCCAGCCACCTCAGACGTGGCTTAATTTCCCATGTGCAGCTTCCTCCCACCAGCAGGCTCATAGGTTGAGAAAGCATACCTGTCAGAACAGACATGACAGGTGGCTCCAGTGTCAATGAACCATTCCTTCGGGTTGTCCACCAAATTCACTTCAGTGATCACAACAGCTAGATCATCTTCAGTGATGTCCATTTGGGCCATATTTTCCCTTGATTGCTTCCCCTTGTTGTTTTCTTTCTTTGGGGCTCTACAGTCTTGGCCATGTGGTTTGGTTTTCCGCAGTTGTAACAATCACCACTAAACTTGAATTTTTTTCCAACTGGTTTCTTCCCCTTGTCATTTGCTGACCTTTTTCTTTTCTTTGATTCCATTAAGTTGGCTTTGGCCTCATCAGTGTTTTTGGTTCTTACCAAGACACCTTCATAGATTTGAAGCTTTCCAATGACTTCTTATAAAGTCATACTTTTCTTTTTTAGCTTCAAGTGACTTTGGAAATCCCTCCAACTAGGAGGCAATTTCTCAATAACTGCAGCTGCTTGAAAAGCATCTGGCAGTGTCATTCCTTCTGTAGCAATATCATGCAGAATTAGTTGAAAGTCCTGCACTTGTGCAACAACATACTTAGAGTCTATCATTTCGAAGTTTAGGAAGTTCCTAACAAGGTACTTCTTAGTAGCAGTATCATCAGCCACATACTTGGCTTCTAGGGAATTCTATAATTCCTTAGCCGTGGTGATCTTCAGATAAACATTATATAAACCATCTACCAGGCCACGCAAAATATAATTCCGGCACAGGAAGTCAAAATGCCACCATTGGCTTCTGACAGTTTCATTTTGCGGATCATTCTTAACGACCGGAGGTGGATCCTCAGTGAGAAATCTCACCAAGCTCAAAGTAGTGATGTAAAACAACATCTTTTTCTGCCACCTCTTAAAGTTTTTGCCCGAAAACTTGTCGGGTCTTTTGCTATGGACCATAATTTGTCTAGCATCAGGAAAAGGGAAGAGGGCCACCACTGTATGAGAAGATGGTTGTCCAACTTGGATAGTTACAGGGGGAACAGGGGCAGTGGTGGCAGAGGGAGGGTTTGAAAAACCGCTAACATGAGGTTCAATAGGGGGAACAGAGGTATTATCACTAGTCTACATTTTTAAAAATGGAATTCTCTTTGCGATTGTTGGAAAAAGAATTTGATGTCGAAAGGATAATACCACTGTAAAATAAAAAAGGGATACAGCAGGGGGAAGAACAATATACGTAAATAAAAAATTACAAAGAAATTAAAAACAAACGCCGGGTCGAGGAGACCTCTTCCCGCAAAGTGAATATTCCTCAGTGGTGCTCTTCGGTTTGGAATAGCGCTCCCAAAGGTAAAACAACGTTATGCCTTCAAGTGTGCAGCACCACAGGACTTGAAGTTTCGGCGATCAGAGGGACATTATGACTAGACTGCACCTAGAAGCTATATGTAGAATTTCGGACAGAGAGAAGTGTGTGTTCTGAATGAAATGAGGACATCTATTTATAGGTGAACCTCCACTCGTAACGGGGTAAAAAATGTGTCAGCATTAATGCTGACAGACGGATATTCAAGAAGGTTAGCAGTTGGGGAATTGATTGCAATCAATCCGGTTGATCTGCCATAAATGATTTCTGCACAATTTTTGTACTGATACGAGTTTGTCATCGCTGAGTCAGCTTAGGTTCATTGAACCTGACCAGTGCTGAGTCATCTAGACGTCAGCTTCAGATTTGTCGAATCTGTACTTATGAAGTCAACTTTCGGTATGGGCTTGACCCATTACCGAATTAATTGGGCTGAACCACAAAAAACTTTTGTGTTCTAAAAAATTATATGGACACCAGGCCTAAGGCCCAAGTACATCCAAAGTCCAAAATCCAAGTCCAAGTCCAAGGCCAAGGCCAAGGCCAAGGCCACGGGCACAACTTGATTAAACGAGCGCGCGCGTGTGGCCATTTTGATTGCCAATCAATCAACTATAGTTTGATTAGCTTCGTAGACTTCTTACTAATATTATGTATATTAGTCTTCTCGTTTTCCATTGTGGGATGAGAATTATTTACATAATTAATTCTCTCCTTAATTCAAAGTTTTAAACTTTGATTTGTAGACTCAATTTCTCACTCACCATTAATTGGTTTGTGGGTATTAATACATTAAATTCACCTACTCAGAGAGTAGAACGCACTCGTACCAATTAACATCCAAGATATTAATTTTAACCTCTTCATTTTATTGGTCAAACAATACCAATTAACATATTTAATATTTAATATTTAATTAAATATTAAATATTTCCAACATTATCTTGATTAGATTAATTGAATTGATTTAGTATCTCTTGTTGAAGGGTATATGCTACAATGAGAGTTAGGTGTTTACTTTGTTGGCTTTGTAGGGAAAGATTGTTTGATTAATTGGATTAAACTAGTAATCTACTACATCAGAGGGGGTAGTTGGCTTAGATCACCATTAATAAACACTATGTGCTTTAATCATTGATTAGAGTGTTTAGTGAGAGGGAAATTCTAGAGTTTAGTCTTCGTGTTGAACTTCTTTAGTGTCCACTATTCTAAGAACTTGTTAAGTCTAATTTATCACCCATGCCTCAAAAGGGACCGGTCTTCAATCGATTAGTGATAGCCTTTAACTCATACCAAGAACATAGTAAATGGTCGATAGTTATGTTGTGAGAAACATTGATAGAAATTACAAGGAGAATACCCAAAGCATATGACTCTCCTTGCACTTTATTTGAAGTTAGTTGATAATTTTTATTGCTTTCTAGTTAATTGTAGCTAGTTTATATTTCTTTTCAACTTGATAGTCACTATAGTATCATGACGACACATAGCCTTGGGGCTCCATCACACTCCTAAATCCTAGGTCGATACTACTTGGTTGTATACTTGCAATACTACAATTACCCATCCACTTTTGGGTATATTTTGCTTGATTTGAAAAACATGCAAAAATACGAAAATGTACCATCTTTGAGAATCTATCCACGACCATAAAGAACGAGTCATTTCTGCATTGTGTACGAGGGAGACATAGAACGAAGTCCATACTTATAGCTGTCCAAGGTTGGGATGGTACGGGGAGCGGACGATATAATTCAGCATTTGTAGCCGTGCCTTTGGAGATTTGGTAGGTGCGGCTGCGTGTGACAAAGCAAGCAGCGTCCCGATGAGTGGACGGCCAAAAGAATCGGCGCAATAGTAGATCAACCATTCTGTCACGGCCAACATGGCCGGTTCCGTGAACCTCAACAATTAAACGTTCACGTAGGCTGCATGAAGGAACACAAAGGAGTAACCCTTTAAGTAGAAATCTATCAACAAGAGAGAAGTCCATGTATTTACCATCATTTAGTTTCTGCAAGACTTTAGAAAAAAAAAATGGATCCCCAATATAAAGATCACAATAACTATCAAACCCCACGACATCTATTCGCATATCAGCAAAGAGACAGTGACCCTGACTCAGTGCGTCGGCAACCTTGTCAGTCGCACTGGATTGATGACTAACAACAAAGGTAAATTGCTGAAGAAATTTGGACCACTTAGCATGGCTAGCGGAAAGAGAATCTTGAGTCGAAATATGCTTCAGTGCTTCATGGTCCGTGTACAACAAAAATTCACACTGAAATAGGTAATGAAGCCAATGATGTAAAGCTCATACAACAGCGTAGATCTCAATATCGTATGTGCTATAACGTGAGCGAGTGCCAGTGACCTCACTAAAATAGGCAACAGGGCATCCACCCTGGCTTAAGACGGCACCAATGCCCAATTTCAAAGCATCGCAATGAAGCTCGAAAGGTGTCGAAAAATCTAGAAGGATAAGGATTGTTGCATGTGTAAATAGGCGTTTAATTTTGATAAACGCCGCATCGGCCGCATGTGTCCAATAATTTTTTTTTGCATGCATAGTGTCTGTCAGGGCCGCCATTATAGCACTAAAATAGGAATGAAGTCTCGGTAAAATGAAGCTAAACTATGAAAGCTGCGAGCAGCAGTAACAGAGGTTGGAGTTTGCCAGCCGCAACCTTAAGATCATCCACATAAATTCCCTCTGCTGAAATCCGATAAACCAAGAAAATCACATAATTCATGAAAAAAGAGCGCTTGGAAGGAGGTGCATAGAATTGTTCAGCCCGTAAGATTAATAATACTGCACGAAGATGCTCGAGGTGCTGGGATTTCGATTTCCTATAGATTAGTATGTCGTCGAAATATACGACAATGCATTAACCGATTAAAGGGCGCAAGGTCTGATTCATAACTCTCATGAAAGTACTGGGAGCATTGGAAAGGCTAAATGACATGACCAACCATTCGAACATGCCTTCCCTAGTCTTGAAGGTTGTCTTCCACTCGTCCTCGGGATGGATTCCGATCTGATGATAGCCACTCCGAAAATCCAATTTGCTGAAAACAGCCGCACCACAAAGCTGGTCTAATAAGTCGTCCAAACGTGGTATATGAAAATGATATTTGACGGTGATTTAATTGATAGCCCAGCTATCAACACACATCCTCCAATCACCGAACTTTTGGGGACCAAAAGAGCAGGAATGACATATGGGCTCAAACTCTCACGAACTTGGCCCTTACGTAGGAGGTCCTCAACTTGGCGACGGAGCTCATCGTGTTCAGTAGGACTCATACAGTAATGTGGTCTATTTGGCTAAGACGCACCGAGAATGAGATCGATTTGGTGTTGTATATCACGTAAAAGGGCAAGACCGAGGGCAGTTCCTCGGGAAATAGATCAACTCTAGTAAAAGTGGAATGCTAGCAGAGGAAGCTTCACTAAGTTGATTAACATCATGTGGTAGTAGTAAGAATGTCATGGGGGCAAACTGGATTTCATGAAGGAATCATGTCACACCCCATTTTTTAAAAGTACAATTTTATATAAATAAAAAGATAAATGAAAAGAAAGTTCTCAATTTAGGGTGTGAACTAATTTTCTATGATGAAATTTTAATATTAAAGGACTATTTAATAACAAAAAGTATAAAGGAGATAAAAGAAATCTATTTTCCAAAAGAATAAAATACAAGTTACATGATCAACACGTTAAATGTTGATTCTATTTTTTTTTTTTAAAGACCAAGTCTCTAAGTAATAAACTAATGTCGACTTTTCTTGCAAAAACTCCAAGAATCTAACGCATAATATATTCAAGTAAAGAATTGTAGCAAAATATATCCTTTAAAATTAAGAGTAATAAAAGGTCCAAAAAAGTGTTCATATGAACTTTCTTTCGTTAATTACATTTAACCAATAATTTTTAAAATCAAAATAGGAATGTCAGAAAAATAATAATAATAATAGGAATAATTGCAAGATGCAACACTTGTAAGGTCCTATTTCATAGTGCAACACTCAAAATTGAATATTTTCAAATACAACACTTTATTACAAAACACAACACTTTTTTCATTAAAAAATTAATTTTTATAAAATTGTGTGTCATGTCATACTCTCTCTCCACTCCCTTTTTTGTTTTTTCTCTGACAATTTCTCTTTCGTCTTTCTCTCTTTTTTAACGCCCCTTTCTTTTTTTTTCTCTTTTTTTAGTTTTTTTTAACGGAAAAAATTCTTTTTTTATTTTCTCTCTCCTCTATCTCTATTCTATTTTTTTCACGTAATTCACCCCATTAATAATGATACACTCAACATTTTAGTAAAGACTTAATTATATATGCTATTTTCCATTAATAACATCACCCATAATTCACGTAATGATTTTTCCATTATATATGTTATCACCCCATTTATAACCTCTCCCATAATTCACGTAATAATGTTTTCATTATATATGTTATTTTTTTCCACTTAAACAAAGACTTAATTATCTCATTTAATTTCTTCTACGCACTCTTTCAAATTTTAAAAAAAATTCAATTTTTTAATATAACTTTTATACACATATTTAAATATAACATATCTTTTATATTATTTTTAAAATTTATTGAGATCTCTTTTAATTTTGACTCATTAATATCTGTTTTTTACATATACGTAATTTTAATTTGAATTTGAATTAGTCATATATTCAGATTTTTACACATATTTGAAATTTAATTCCTTTTCATATTTAGATTGAGTATTTCTAATTTTTTCATATTCAAAATTTCATATACTACGAATATATTCATATTCGGATTTTAATTCCTTTCATATTTCAGAACAATTAGCCATATATTCAGATTTATGTATATATTCAGATTTTTAATTTTTGAATACTGCTAATTTATTTTTATATACTAAATAGAAGAATAAATATCGGACACAAAATTATGAATATAATTCAAAACATTGAATATGCAAAAAATAAAAAATTTCTGAAATTTTAGCACAAAAATCCTAGAATGAGTATCACTCATTTTTAACACGAATACTTCTAAATAAATTATATTCAAATTTTAAAGTTCATGAATACAGTATTTAAATTTTTGAATACATCAACAAAAATTGGGTCAAAATACAAAATTACAGAAATAATAATAAACCACAAAAAAAAAAATCAGTCTCATGCATTCATATACTGGAACCCACTCACACACTTTCCAAAAAAAAAGATGTGTCCTAATTTTGCGACCCACACCTCCTTCAGCAACAACCAGCAGAGTCGTCCGTCCACAGGAAATTGCAGCCTGAAAGTGTCGTCTACCACTGTTCGAAATCTAAAAAGAAATAGAATACAAATTTCTAATTAAAACAAACAAACAACAAAAGGTGAACAAATTATCATTCAAATTATCAAACCCCAATGGACATCCTTCCACTAAATGAATTCCTAACCCACGAAACCATATTCACAAAACAATTCGATCCCTATACCCAATCCTTTCCCTGGGAAACACCTTGAATAATTTAAAAACACCGACACCAGCCGATTTCCGCATTACCTTCACCAGCAATACATACGCACACAAAATCGTGAATTCAGAAAGCGTGCTCAGCTCAGAAACTCTGATCTGAGGCGCGGGCGTCCGCCACTGCAGGATATCGGACAACAAACGGAGGTCCGATTTAAGGTGAAACAGAGGCGTTGGTATGATTTTCGATCGGTGGCTGGCGAGGAGAGGTGGTTGTCGAACGACAGATTTCAGTCGGCATGACAGCGGTTTCTGGTTTTTGCAAGTGCGACGCGGTGGCGGCGGAGCAGGGCTTCGATGCTGGTTGAAGTTTCTGGTGAAGGCGAGTCACTCCTCAACATGAAACCGGCTGCCGCCATGCCGGAAACCCAACTGCCATGCAATGAGAGACACTGTTTAAGAGAGAGAAAGATGAAGAGGTTGAGAGAGAAAAGTGGAGATGGAAATGGGTCATTCAGATTTTAAATTTTGAAAAATGGAGAGATAGGAAGAGTGGTGAGAGAAATGAGGGAAATAATTTTTTTATATTTTAAAAAATTGGATGATTTGATGGTTGCAGGTGGAGGACCCC
The DNA here is from genome assembly GCA_026898435.1 of Prunella vulgaris. Lineage (NCBI taxonomy): Eukaryota > Viridiplantae > Streptophyta > Magnoliopsida > Lamiales > Lamiaceae > Prunella > Prunella vulgaris. Next base: position 25,668 of record JAPKLY010001081.1, read on the forward strand.
ACAAAAGTGTTGCACTTTGAAATGTTGTTTTTTTAGTGTTGCATTATGCAATATCACCCTTATAAATGTTGCATGATGAAACTAACCCTAATAATAATAATACAAGGCATAGTATTCATAAAATAATAACATTTATTGAAATCAAGTATATTAGCTCGGAAAATACGTCATCCGTACCACCGTTCCAACTACCACCCGTCAGACCTGTAATAATTTTATAAAGAAGGGGTGAATAAAACTCACCCAGTGGAGGTAATGTATGTTCGAAAATAAATAAATAGGACATGAATATTAGTAACACATGAATGTCGAACATATAATATATGTCATACCCCTCCGAGATAATTTTTATGGTCTCAAATAGCACACGCGTATTAACGATATTTTCTCCATGACTTATATCGTTCTGAACTTTTCACTTTCTAGTTGTGATACGCCATAGGACCCCTCACAAGACCCTGAGTAACATACCCGTATAATTGCAAGTAAAAATACATGCATTGGTGATGCCCCACGAAATGCATAGCATAAACGACGTGCACACCAGTTTATTTAATCGACATATCATGATTCAGATAGACACATACACAAAATATTTATAAACAAACATTAAATAAATAACTAAGTACCCCACCTTTTATTTGTTGAAATTTTATAAATGAAAGAGTAGGTACGACGAACGGAGTCTGATCCTCAATCCTTAAGTTGCTAAATCCGAACACGTCCTCACTCTTTTTTTCCAATTACAGTACTAAATATAAATACATGCATATATTCTGCAAAAGAGATGTACCTCAATATATATGTACCCAAATAAACAAAAATATTTAATTTTAGCGAGTCTACAAAAACGTATACCCGCTCTGATACCACACTGTCATGCTCCATTTTTTAAAAGTACAATTTTATATAAATAAAAAGATAAACAAAAAGAAAGTTCTCAATTTAGGGTGTGAACTAATTTTCTATAATGAAATTTTAATATTAAAGGACTATTTAATAACAAAAAGTATAAAGGAGTTAAAAGAAATCTATTTTTCAAAAGAATAAAATAAAAGTTACATGACGAAAAAGTTAAATGTTGATTCTATTTTTTTTTAAAAGACCAAGTCTCTAAGTAATAAACTAATGTCAATTTTTCTTGCAAAAATTCCAAGAATCTAACGCATAACATATTCAAGTAAAGAATTGTAGCAAAATATATCCTTTAAAATTAAGAGTAATAAAAGGTCCAAAGAAAGTGTTCATATGAACTTTCTTTCGTTAATTACATTAAACCAATAATTTTAAAAAGGAGACTTACTAATAGGGACAAATAGTTTACTCAAACCACATATAAGGCTACCAACTTTTAATTGTTACAACCAAGGCCAAAATAAGCTTTTGTGTACCATTGAGCTTATGTGTGTACTTGTGACTAAACGAGTGTACTATACTGCATTTAATTGTACCTCGGATACTATTTGAGCAATTATGGCACTGACAAAAGTTGTGTTTGATGTGACGTGTGGCACTGTTTACGTCACATCGTTTACTGTTCACATCACATCATGTACTATTTGAGCAAATATCAGCAAAACTTGTCGATCATAATTTCCGGCGATGTGTACCATTGATTGTGCGTATGTACCATTGAACAAATTGGTGTACTATTGCTTCTTTACCACAATAATTCGTAATGTACTATAGTATTGATTATTATACTATTGCGTCTCTTTTCCGGCAACACTAATTTACATAATTTTCCTGTGGCAACGATGATAATAACTTAGATTCACTCATAATTTTTCCAGTGAAAGCAGAATTATTTTATCTTCTCCGGAAGCACATTATTTTTCCTGCATCTACTCTCTAACGGTGTCATACATTTAAGCCCACACACTATACTTTGTGAAAACTTATGCACAGTAGAAAAAAAAAAGGTCGCGGTTGTACTCCGTTGCTGAAATAACTTCCATGTTCACGCCCAACAATCGCCGTGCAGCAAGCACGGTCCGGAATCGCGCCAAACGCCGCCAGGTTCGAAGCCCTCTATTCGCGGCCGTAACTCTTCCGCCAGGTACAGTACTCCACTACATTGTGGATCCTTGAGAATAGTACGCCATTTGCCAGGCCCATGCTTAATAACTCCAGCTTTAAGAGCTGCGTCTTCCTCAAAAGTCCATTTTTGTTTAGGTGCTCCCATTAGTTTTATGTATCGACAAATTCCTGAAAACATATCAAATTAAACTAAGAACATTAACTCAAGGACTTCCTACCAATTCATTTAAACTAAATCAGTTTAGCATTATAAGAAAATAACAACGATCAAAAGCTAGAATAAAAGACCTAAAACAAGAAAAAGAAAACAAGGGATTGCTGATAAATTACTTGGGCCATTCTTAAAACAAAACAAGCAAACACACAAAGAAGATTTCGATGTTCCCTCAGATCAGAATACAAATAAAAATACAAACTCTATATCAATTACCCCAAGTTCAGTAAAAGCGGAGGTCGATGCACAAAACACAAAGATTAGGGATCGTGGAGCGGCAGGAGCGGAAATCCTAACCCTAATTTCGGAGAACGCACAACAATAACTTGAAATTGGAATCCACGCGCATATGAAAACAACAATTAACGATTATAAGATGTAATATACTTGAAAAATGGTATGTTTTAAGAAGATTTGATTATCAGAACATTGAAGACCGACATAATCAGAATTGAAGATCCGGAACCGTCATCGAAATCGACGCCAGTAGCCACCTAACTCCATCGCAGCCGTCGTGCGTCGTACCCTCAAGCCGCCGATCTGAAGCTCACCTTCTTCTGCAAATCGAAGCTCTTCCGCCGTCGGAACCAACACCAAAACCACCTCTGCTATTTTAAAAACCGATGTGCAAATCCGCGTACAGCGCCGTCCACAACCACTCTTCATCGCGACCTCGCGCACAGCAACCTAGACTGCGTCGTAGTCCCGTTTGGAAGATGTCCGAAGCTCCGTCGCATCCCAGCCTAGTGCTTTGTCGCATGTTCGAAGCGACAATCGCCAGAGGCGCCGGAATCCCTGTTTCTCATCTCATGTCGCCGTCGGTACTCGCGACACCAATGCCATCTCGCCGACGGGAATGAACAGAGATGGATTTTCCCAACCTCAGCTAGCTTATTAATGTGAGTCCACAGCTTTGATTTGATGTCTACAGAGAGGTATGTGGTAGACAATATGACCACGTCTCATTTCTCTTTTTTTAAATTAAAATATGAGACTAATGGGACGTGATGGGAAGTTGGCCCTCATCTTCAAGAAATGATCTTTGTTGTATTATCGAAAAAGGTGTGGCCTTTTCTGTGTTTTGACAATAAAAAGTAGCCTTAAGTGTTATTAACCCATTTTAAAATAAAAAAAGGAATGTCCGAAGAAGAAGAAGAAGAAGAAGAAGAAGAAAAAGAAGAATGATAATAATAATAATAATAATAAAAAAAAATAATAATAATAATAATACAAGGCATGGTATTACTAAAATAATAATATTTATTGAAATCAAGTATATTAGCTTGGAAAATACGTCACCCGCACCACCGTTCCAACTACCACCTGTCAATCCTGTAATAATTTTATAAAGAAGGGGTGAGTGAAACTCACCCATTGGAGGTAATGTATGTTCGAAAATAAATAAATTGGACATGAATATTAGTAACACATGAATGTCGAACATATAATATATGTGATACCCCTCCGAGACAACTTTTATGGTCTCGAATAGCACACTCGTATTAACGATATTTTCTCCATGACTTATATCATTCTGAACTTTTCACTTTCTAGTTGTGATACCCCACAGGACCCCTCGCAAGATCCTGAGTAGCACACTTGTATAATTGCAAGTAAAAAAACATGCATTGGTGATGCCCCACAAAAATCATAGCATGATAAATGATGTGCACACCTGTTTGTTTAATCGACATATCATGATTCAAATAGACACATACACCAAATATTTATAAACAAACATTAAATAAATAACTAAGTACCCCCATCTTTTATTTGTTGAAATTTTATAAATGAAAGAGTAGGTACGACGAACGGCGTCTGATCCTCAATCCTTAACTTGCTAAATTCGAACACGTCTTCACTCTTTTTTTCCAATTACCGTACTATTTATGAATACATGCATATATTCTGCAAAAGAGATGTACCTCAATATATATGTACCCAAAATATATATACCTAATTCTGTCTATCCCAAGCACCACGAAAAACTGGTTTGCTGCCAAATAAATCCACACCATGAACCCCTATTAACCTCTCAAAATATAATTAACATTCAAGTGAATTTATTTAGTTTTTAACTAGCCTAAAGGGGCGGTTATAGAAGATTTAAGTCTACCATGCACACATAATGAAACGTCTCATAACCTATGAATGACTAAAATCTGAATTAAAAGTCTAATTATCACAAGCTAATAAAGATCAATTAAAAGGATTTTAATTCCAATAAAAATCTATTCAAAACCAATTAGCCTTCAAGATATAAAAAGAAATTGGATTGATCTCTCTCCTTTAGTAACCAAAATTTTCTCTACCTAATGATAAATTATTCCACAAATTTTATTTTAAATTCTGTCTTAAAATCCTTAAAACACTCAATAATCCAAATAAATTTTAATTCAATTCTTAACCACAAGAAGCCCAAAAATTTTATCTTAAAACTTAATTCCCAAATAATAGAACCACAAAATTAAATCCAGAAATAGAACTTAAACTTAAATAAGAAAAATACTTTATTTAATCCGAGTGTAAGCATATAAATTTTGCTTCTCAATTAAATAATTACACGTGTATAAATTATATAAATATCAAGATATATTACTATTTTAATTTTGAGGATTTATCAAATTAATTTTCTAATTAAATAGTCAAATGATATTTATTGTACACGATACAAGTCATTATTAAATTACGAGTCTCCCGGCACTCGTAAATGACAATAAATAGCTGATTTGCCCTATTTATTTGAAATAATAAGTGTTTTGTATAAATAAAAAAGACGACGAATATCAATCAAGCTAAATTTGGTCGATTACTTAATGCTATCAATCAAATCAGCATCAGTCAATCAGATTGCGCCACGTGTCAACGCGAATAAGGAAGATTCTTCACCTCCCACCCTATAAATAGGGGCCTTTCTTGCTCATTCGAAGGGGTCCACACCCAACAAAGACTCCAACGAACGAACGAATAGCAGCAATCCTCTCAACGAGTAAAACTGCGAGCTAAGAAGATCAATCGATCCAGCTCTTTGAAGATCATCAAGCGTTCTTCACCAAATCTGAAGAAGTTCTTTGAATATTTAAGCCGTTCTTCGTCAAAACCCTCCAGAAACATCGTTTGATCCCAGACAAGAGACCAAATCCCTCCGATCAGATGTTTTTCTAGAAGAACACTTTGAAGATCATCAAGCGTTCTTCACCGTCTTCAACTGTTCTTCACCAAATCCAGCGAGAAACATCCTTCGATCAGAAACAAGGAGCTCAATCCCTCTGATCAGACGTTTCCAACCGAAGAACACCTCGAAGACAACAAGTGTTCATCACCGTCTTTAAACGTTCTTCACCAAGTTCTACCATAAACACGCTCTGATTAGAGCTCACGGTCCAAGACCCCTCCGATCAAGCGTTTCCAGCTCAAATCCATCCTTGAAGATTTGAAGATCGTTCTTCACCAAATTGAAGCTTTCTTCATAAAAAATCTTCCACAGACCAACGTTCAATCCAAAAGAAAACGACTCCGTCCTTGGATTAAGCATTACAAGTCAAGCCCAAATCAAAGTTAAAGTCAGACCAAAGCTGAGTCAAAGTTGAAGGAGAATCAGAGGACAAGTTAGAGAGAAGAATAAAAAAATTCAAATAAATCATTGTATATCATTTCTAGTGTTAATAAAATTTATTATTACACAAGAATTGTTATCACACCGGGTATTACAAATCACGGTGAGAAAGGAATAATACTGATGCATCAGGATTAGCAGTAGGTGGCGCAGGTGGTGTAGGTAGGAGGGTGATACGTAGACCGTTGTGAAGGAAGTTGTAAGTATTACATTTGCCATCGTGAAATACCTCACGATCAAACTGTCACGGCAGTCTGAATAATAAATGGCAAGCATCCATAGGAACGACGTCGCACTACAAGAAATCATTTTATCTTTCACCAATAGAAAAAGAAATCAAAACGTGACGATCAACAGTAACAGTGTTTCCCTTTTGTATCCAAGATAGGGTATACGGTTTAGGATGTAAATCGGGAACAAGAGCAAGTTTTCGCACAGCTTTCGAAGTAACAACATTTTCACAAGCACCCTAATCTATAATAAATTGACATACCTTGCCTTTAATGGTGCATGTAGATTCAAATAGAGCATTATGTTGAGTATCAGGGTCCTTGGAACGAGGGGCCAAACAAGCGTGATACACCAACAAAGTAGGACCCGTGTCACCAGGAATAAACTCCTCGGGGACAGAAGACGAATCCTCATCAAAGAGAGGGGGTTCATCCACCCCGTCATCCAAAAGCAATCCACGAGTGCCTCCCAATTTAGGACAGTTTGCCATCAGGTGGCCATGTTCGCCACACAAAAAACATGGACCAGCGCGAGGGGCGAAAGAGGATGTGTTGGTGGCTGGGGGTCGCATAGTAGGTGCGACAAGTAGGGGACGATGACCATCAGGTGGAGTAAGGGTCGAAGGTTGGGACCATCCTTGAGAAGCAGTGAAAGGACCAAATTTTCGACGATTAAATTGGCATTCGAGTGCACGGGCTCGCTGATGGGCTTTGGAGACTGACACAGGTGCAAAGAGGGTGATTACGTCCTGGAATGGAAGCCTAAGACCGTAGATGTAACGAGCAACCAATAGCTTCTGAGACTCTAGAAGATCAAAATGGGATAATAACATGTAGCTTTCCTCAGTGTACACATCAACAGTATGTGACCCCTGTCGCAAATTTTGAAGCTTCAAGTAAAGAGTCATGCCATAATTAACGGGCAGAATTCAAGACGCAAGTATTTTACAAACTTTTCCCAAGCAACAATTTTGGATCGACCCTCGCGGAGTCGACGAGTCATCAACTGATGCCACCATGAAGTGGCCAGGCCATGGAAATGAATGGTCATTAAAGCAACACTGCGATTGGCAGGGACCTCCATAAAATCCAAAATATCCTATATCATCGTAAGCCAATCAATAAAATCCTCACGGTGAGTGGTACCACGGAACTCCGGAAGATCAAGTTTGAAAGATGATTACCATAAACGCATATCATCAACTCGGCGGGAAATCCTAGCGGCCATTGGGGTAAACGGATTGTCATCCATAGTAGCTTCGTCATCGGAGAGAAAGACGTCATCCATCGAAGGGGGATCATGATGGGCACGATCAGCGCGATGGACGCAGGTGTTAGGGTTATACTAGAAAGTATGCTTTTACTTTGTATAACTAAACTG
>JAPKLY010001081.1:33158-46356 GCA_026898435.1 Prunella vulgaris
AATTTTGGGCTTAAATTTGTATTTAGCGTAAATCCCGAATAGATCCGCGTTTAATTATCCAACAGCAGGGAACTAGGGGTGGGCGTTCGATCGGTTTTGGACTATTTTTTAACCGAATCGAAATAACCGAATTTTATAATCCAAAAACCAAAACCAAACCAAAATTTTTTAAAATCGAAAAAACCAAAATATGTTTCGATTAATTCGGTTAAAACCAAATTTTTTAATATATTTCATAATTTATGTATAATCTAATTTTTCAAGCATTTTTTTAAATATATTTCATAATTTTATGTATAATCTCTTTCTTTCCCTAAATGAAACTAGGATTTTGAAAGGAAAGTTAATAAATTTTATTAAAATAACTCATAAATATTATTTATATAATATGAATATAATATATAATATATAATATATATAATATTTTGGTTATTTCGGTTTTCAAATTTTACGGATTCATAACCTAACCAAACCGAAAAAAATTTGGTTACTGAAATTTTTAACCGAACCAAAATTTTTAACCGAATTAACCGAATCAAATTAACCGAAATATTTCAGTTCGGTTCGAAAATTTGGTTTTTTGCCCACCCATACGGGGAACTGCTGTGGCGGTGGGGGAGCAGCCGCGGCTTGCGTCGTAAGCAACTGGACTACAGCCCCTAACTGTCGTGTCAATTCTATTAGGGTGTTATTCAACTTAGCATCATGATTCTGGTCGCATCGTGCAGGCATGATAGGTTGGATACCATATGATGCAGCGAGCGTGTACCTTAACGGAGATGACACCGTCTATCTACGTTGATTCGTAAGAATAGCGTGAGATAGGGGAATAGGGAAAACCCCAATATTTCATAAAACTTCTTCAAACCAAAATAAACTCCAAAATGGTACTTAAGTAGCAACTAAGGAAGAGCCTAAACATAAAGCCAAAATTTAGTAGCAATTAAAGAAGGGCCAAAACATATGGCCAAAATTAACGTCCTCAAGCAGGAAATAGAATAAAGGCCCAAAAGTGCCTGCATACTAAAGAAATTAGGCCACGGTTATTAGCACTAGCCTTATGGTTAAATACACTACCCTGATTTTTTCACTACCCAATTGAGAAATACACTACCCAATAATTTATGAAAATACCCCTATCACTCTCATTCTCTTATGTAAGAACTTAGAAAAGTTTTGTCAAATACACTACCCTACATAACACAAAGACATTTGTTGCTACCATCTCCGTGCAATCTCTCATTGACGTTCGTCAACGCCGGAGCCATTGCGTCAACGCCGGAGACATCCTCACCGCAGATACAATGGATTTAGGTAAGTTTTGTAATTTTAATCTTTTGAATGTTAGGGTTTAATCTTTGGAATGTTATGCAAATATAGATTAGAATTAGGTAAATGTGATTTTGATTAGACAAATAGTGTTTGGATGTTGTAAAAAATTATGCAAAAAAACGATTCAATATGGATGTTGAATTTGAACGAATCTGGTTTTCAGACCTGGTTTTTCGAAATGTGTATATATGTTCGAAAAATAGTTTCGAAATTATGATGGTTTTAGGAAAAAAATTTCGAACAATGTTTAATATTTTGAAAAAAAATTGAACTTTGTATCCGTTTTCAACTTATTTTTTCAAAATCTTACACAGTTTTCAGGCTTTTTTTTCGAAAATTTTTAGTATTTTCAACCTCTTTTTTTCGAAATTTGATTCAGTTTTCAGCTTCTTTTTTGAAACTTTTATGTTTTATCTAGTGATTTTTTCAAACCTTGCATTTTTCCCAATTATATGTATTATGTGTTGTATTTTTACCTAGATGTGTATTGTATGACTAAATTGTGTATGAAATATTATTTATTACTATTTTTCATTAGACTTTAGATGTATTTTATTAAATTTACATATGTGATGAATTTTTCAGTGAAAGATAAAGATGATAGGCTCCGCCCCACCGCATCTACTAGAAAGAGAAAAGCCGAAGTGGTGAGCAAAAAGAACACTAATACTAAAAAGAAGATTGGTGCAAAACAACATCCCGAGTAACAATGTGTAGAAGAAGAAGAATTGGAGGAAGGCAGCGAAGAAGAGTTAGGGGAAGAGGAGTTAGGGGAAGGGGGAGAGGATTCGGAGAAAGAGGTGGACAGAGTGGTGGATGAAAATTTAGCTTTTTTTTATGATGATGATGATGATGGAGAGGCAGAGGGCTCAGAAGATGGTGGAGATGAAGACCAATATGAAGATGGGGAGAAAGAAACAGGAGTAGGGCAAATCGAAGAAGACGAAAGATGCAAAATAGCCTCTCCTCCTCTTCTAAATGGCTTTCAAAAGCACGTGGAAAAATTCATATATCAAGGACGTGAGAGAGGTGTTTTCAAGTGTCATAGCCATGTTGGGAAATTTATGAATTGGGAGATGGCTGACAAAAATGATGATTCAACTCTTCGTCTGTTTCGTTTATACTTCAGAAAGTCCCAGATTTTAAAGATTAGAGATGCTTCATATAAAAATCCAAACAAGAATCTAACCTCTGCGTTTGTTGAGCGATGCCACCCTGAGACCAATTCTTTTCACTTTCCGTTCGAAGAAATTACGATCACTCTTGACGATGTCTATTGCTTAACTGGTTTACCAGTGAAAGGTGCTCTGGTTCAGCGTACAAGAGAATCAAGAATATCAGGGAAGGAGGATATGATGAAACTTTTGGGTAGAACAGAGAATGGAGCTCTTTCAGCACTTGGTGGTGCACGTGGGTCCTCGATGAAGCTAAGTTGGTTGAGGGAAACTTTTGAGCCGCTTATGAATTCGAAAAATGATCAAGATGTTTTCTGTGCTGCTAGAACATATGTTCTACACATTTGGTACCACTTTATTTGCTGATAAAAGTGGTACCCGTGTTAGCAGTTCACGGTTGCAGTACACTGAGGACATGACTTCATTCTCAAAGTACGCTTAGGGAGCAGCAACACTTGCCTATTTGTACCATCAGTTGGGGTTGGCCTCTCAATTCAAAGTTAACAAATTAGTGGGTATCTCACGTTATTGGAGGTATATTACTTGTATACTGTTAATAATTTTTTTAATTAAATATATTAATTTTAACTTAATTTCAGGTCTGGATATATAATCACTTTCCTACTTTGATTCTGCCTCCACGAAGACCTGATTTTAAACACCCTCAGCCATTAGCATGCCAATATGCACCGGAAGCTCATACAGGTCCAAGTATGATACGTGTTCGTGGATTCAGATAGAACTTGGATGTATTTCTGGCCAGTCAAGTGAGTAGTTATATTTATGAAATGTGTATTATTTATTGTGTATTCGCATATTAAATTAACTTTACTATTTATTTTTATAGGTTAAATGGACTCTTTATACTGCACTTCGGGATCTGTACCCATTACAGAAGGTGACTTACTTCCATGGGTGGATTGCGTGTGGGGATATGGTTGAAACCTATATGCCAGATCGGGTGTTGAGGCAATACGGCTATGTGCAAACAGTGCCAGAGAAACCTCTTGGTGTGGCATTCGTTGGTTCATCTAAGAAGGCAAAAAAACCTCCGAAGAGACCAAGAATATTTTGGTGTGGAATGACAGATTTGTTCGAAACTTGGGATAGCCATGTACTTACACAGGAAAGACTTGGTAATGAGGTAAGTCATCATTGGGATTGTTCTGATGGTTATATGAATTGGTTCCTCACTAATTGTTATCCCATTGTATCTAATCCGAAAATTGTAAAACTTGATCAACGGGAGCCTGCTCGTTCAACTGATCCATGGGAAAGGAATGAAACTGCAAATAATCAATTGAAAGATTTGGTCGAAAGATGGAGGTCCGGCAAAATTAATTATGACTATGGATGCAACAATGGGTATAGTGTTGGACACCATTGCCACTCTATGTGGATCGGAAGAAATTGGCTCATCATCCCGTCAGTCTAGTGGACGGGTCAGTAGCAAGGAAAAAGACATCATTGGTGCACAAGATAAAGATGAGGAGAGAGATCGAAGTAGAGGTAGAGGTAGAGGAAGTAGATGTCGAGGTGGACGTCGTTGATTAATATGTTTTGGTTTGATTTGGAGTTAGTACTTGTGAATCTTTTTGACTTTTTTTATCTTTATGGTTGGATTTGGAGTTAGTACTTGTGAATCACTTTGACTATTAATATGTTATGGTTTGATTTGGTGGTATTAGTGATATTTTTGGTTGGATGTGTTATGTAAAATGTTGATTATTTTGTTTAAAAGTGTTATTGTAAAATGATGATTATGTAAAATGTTAATTATTGTGGTGCTAATGATAATTTACATGTTAAAAAAATTCAAAATTCTACATAAAGTTCAGAAATTTAGACCGAACAACAACGATAAATTCGAAAAAATTATTTTAATTTTACCTTGAGATTTTTGAAATTTCAGAAAGTCCACTGTATTGATGTTTTTTTATAAAATGTTGTTTTATTTCGGTCAAAACTGTCGAACAAATGTAAAAATACCGAAAAATAAGGTCGAAAATATTATATGCAAATTTACAACAAATTTTTTTGAAAATTTCCATATTGTTCGAACTATTTTTTTGAACATTTCACAAATTTTCGAAAAAAATTCAGTGCATGAGACTTTTAGAATTTTCGACATTTGAAGGCAAAATCTCAAAAATTATTTCCGAAAATCTACATAATTTTCAAAAAAAAAATGCCGAAAAATTTATAAATTTTCAACATTTTTTTCCGAAATTTGTAGTTTTTGAATTTTTTTCAAATTTAGGCATAATTTAGTGTATGAAATCAAACATCATTAACAAAGACATATATAATATTTATCTCCAAAATAAATATTTCATTTAATGTCTTCAAGTACGTTTCACCTATTCAAATGAATTTCTTCATCCTAGCCAAAATACACAAATCTTTTCATCTATTCAAAATCATCTGCATCAATCCAAACTGCACAAAATGTCATGGACAAAAAATGATATCCAAAATGCACAAAAAACCATAGACAAAAAAGTGATATCCAAAGTCACACACTAATTCGATGTTCTGTGTAAGCCGTGCGCCAACCGTCTAAAATATCACGTCTGAACTCTATCCAGTTGGTTACAATTGGAGGCATGGGACGTCCAGCTCCGAAGTATACCTAAAATTGACATGGTGTTATTGTACATCATATTGAGGTAATATTTATATACATATTAAGCAATTGAATGTTACCGAAACGTAGTGGTTATCGTTCACAAGAGCCATTCAAATTGATTTTGGTTCCTCGTTCACGGCAGTTCGGAAGGGTAATGTGGTAACTGACATTAAAGGCAACAATGTGATAAAGACCACGTTGTATGCTGATGCAACCAAGAAGGACATGAGAGGCGTCATGAACCATTTTTTACACTGTGCCATTGAAGTAAAACAATTCAAAGCATTCAAGACTTCTTCAACATAATCCTTGTGCCTAAAGACTGTTGCATAAAAACTCAAGTTTTTGCTTAGCTCATTTGTTAGGTCTCTTCGAACTCGTGCCCTATTGTCCTCCCCAAAGCCCATTAAAGCTGCAACAACTCGAAATCCACAATGGCCATCACCATTCACATCCACCACATTGACAATATAAGGGTGAAACAAAGAGGGAATCGAGTTCAGGAAGCCTGATGTGATAGTACTTCGAGTATTCTTGTGGATTATCTGTTCATATGAGTATCAAAATAAGTAAATAGTGTTGGACAATAATATTAACTTCAACATATTAACAAAAAATTACCGGTTTTTTTTGTGGTTTCCCTTTAGAGCTAAACATAGGGGATGATTGAGTATTAGCAACGACAGTGCAACTCCCAACAATGGATTGTTCATACTAAAAAAGACTTGGGTCACGCTTTGTGCTTTTTTCAGAGGCTTTCATCCTTGTCCCTTTTGTCTTTTCCTTTTCTGGATGACCACGTACATTCAGTTTAGGCAACGGTTCGACAAGATTAGTTGTCTCCGGATTAGCAAGCTCCCTCATCTTTCTCAAAAATAGATTTTGCTGCTCTTCAAAGTAGTTGTTAAAAACTTGAGCCATATCATTGACAGCATCATTAAAAGGGTTACTCATGTCTTTCTTCACGTTCTTTTTAGTAGGCTGGAAATCTAGCTTTTTCTAAAAAGAATCATTGGCACCAATAGGTATCAGCTTGTCCGCATAAACGTACTCCTCAATCTCATGGCTACAAGACAACCCATACACCTTTCTCAATATGTGTTTGCACTCTCTCGCATCAAAGTAGGGTTATTTAACTTCTTTTATTTCATGAAAAAGTAGGTCCAACGCGGTAGCGGAAACAACACCTCTTAAATGGCTAAAGACGTTTGATGAGAACTTGTGCAATGCCACATTGATACTTTTCTCAAATAATACTTTAATCTCCGTATGACATGCCTAAAAAAGAGTGACACTTTGAGAAACACATCTCGAAATTTCCAAGTGAGTTCCCGAGCATCTTTTTCAAAGTAGAGTGATGACTCTCAACCCTAATATAAAAATTGTCAAATTTTCAATCGTGAACTAAAGTACATAATATTATATAAAAAGTAAAATAAGAATAACTATTTGATGTCGTATTCCCATAATGCATGATTTTATTTGTCCAAGCCCTGACTAATCTCTCTTTATATGGATTAATCCACTCAGTCATCACATATTCAACCGTCTTTGAATAACTTACAAAATCATTGTGGAGTTTGGCCAACACATCTTTGAATTCTATCTCAGAATCAGCCATCCATACATTGCTAAATTGACGAATGAATGATTTCCAGTCCTCTTGCTCCAAAAAGTCCTTTTTGCACTTAGCCAAAATATTTCGGTCTATGTCCCATGTCCACAAAAAATGAGATGCTCCGGGAAATGTAGCAGCCAAAGCATTCATTAGTGTCTTCTCTCGGTCTGTAACAATAACTGTGGGAAGATAATCACCCAACAATATTCTCAAAACACCTAAAGTCCAAGCATAATTTTCCTCCTTTTCTGCCACTAGGTATGCAGATGCAACAGAAAAGGTCAGCCCCATAGATGTCACACCAACTATCTCCAATAAAGGTAACCGATACCTATTAGTCTTGTAACTACAATCCATTAGCAACACCTTCGGAAAAATGTGTACCAACTGAATGGAGACGGGGTGTGTAAAAAATAGCTCTCTAATCATGTTTATCTGCTCACACATCCTACTAAAATGGAAGTAATTCTTCTTGCCCAACTCACTCATTAGATATTGCAATTGTGATGTTCCACTATATTGTGCCACTTTATGTTTCTTCCTCACATTGTATATGTTTCTAATGGTTGAATGATTATTTCCATGTTTCCCCTTCAATGATACTAACACAGACTTTGCAGGAGCACAACATTTTGATAATTCAATGACGTAGTGTTCCTTTCGGACTTTAATCGACCAGCAAAAGAATGGCCCTCAAGATGAATGCCAATGAGATGGTTATGAGTCCCACATTTTACAGTCAAACTCCATTGTGATGGAGATATTTCTGTTCCCTTCAATAGAAAAGGGCATCCACATTTTTTAGTGTCGGTAGTCCGACTCTCACTACTCGGGTCCTCTTCTCCTACACATTGATAATCTTCTTCTTCGTCAGCCCTTTTTCCTTTTTTCTTATTCTCCATGGGAGCAACATTCTTAGCCATAAACTTACGATATACTCCTCCACGCTCACACTGCAAGACTATACATGCTCTTTTTTTTTTCCTCCAGCAAATGAGCGTTTCACAACAATAACAATGTGATTGTTTATAGCTATACCGCACACCCATTCCATTAGTGCATCACGAGATGGGAAAACCTCCATGGCTGTGAATAAATCAGTGTAATCCATGACAATTTCTTCACCAATTCCTTCAATATTTGGTTTATTTTCTTCGTCCTTACCATCATTGTTTGATTGTGGATAACACGTAATTACATCCTCTTCTCCATGCTCAAAGTTATCATCTTCAATTTCAATATCCTTAGATAAGTCTTAAACAAACAAAATACATATTAAAATCATAAAATGGAAAAGGAAAACAATATATAATGTTCAAAAAATATATATGAACAAAACAGCTATTTTCAAAAAAAATTGCTGAAATTACTACAAATTTTTGAAAATTTTTAATGAAAATTTTCATTTTGTTCGACAAAATTTCAGCACATCAGTGATGAACAACATCATCGCGATTTTTTGAAAATTCAACTTTCTCAACACGAAAACATTATTCGATATGTCTATAATCAATTTTATATACTCATATAATAATACTTATAAAATATATTACAACAACAACATATATGCAAATGATTTAAGATTAAACAACAATAAAAAATTAGGTTTTTAAAAACTTACATATGCTTCTTCTAAGTTTTGATTCATACTAAACATATTTGAATAATATGTTTTCAACAAAACTTGTACAACATATGTTTTGATAGTTTGATCAAAATGAAAATTCTAGTATTTTTTCTACCAAAGTTGTCGAATATTTGCCCTAAATTCAGTTCTTTCAATAGGGTAGTGTATTTACTAAATAGAAATGGCGGGAAAATTTACAAGGACTTTTATGTTTTTTTACATTAATTGTTGCAAAATAAAAAAAAATAGGGTAGTGTATTTAACAATATGGCTAGTGCCAATAACCTGGGCCAAGAAATTAATAACAACAAGTCAACAACTAGATTTTAATGCTGACGGGATAAAATTTATTAAGATATCTCATGGCAGCTTCATCTCCATCACAAAGTAAAAAAAATTTAGCAAAATTTCGATAACACAAGAATTATACGTCCAATGTGACATAGATAAATTAGATGATTAGGGTCATAATTGCATCTTTTTGCATTCATTTCTACATGGTTTTGATGAGATTATATTCATATTTGACCCTAATTTGGTATACTTTGTGCTATTAACCCTTTGGTGGCAAGAAAATGTGCTTTGTAGGTAAGAACGAGCAAAAACGAGCAATTCCTGACTATTTGATATGAGATGATGGAATCCGAGCTCATATGGATGTTTCTAATACTCAATTGAAGACTCTAGGAGGCCTAGATGAGTCGTGGGATTGAATATGCAAAAGTCGAAATCGGACGTCACAAGTTACACTGCGACCGAGCACCGGCTCAAGGACGATCGAGCCACAGCCTTTCAGCGTCCGAGCGAAATCACTCTGGACAGCCAAATCTTGGCCGCTCGGTCAGCAGTTCATGGGCGCTCGGTCAGCACACTGGTTCAGCGTCCGAGCGCAGCCCTTCTAGCGACCGAGCACAAGTCCGGATTTTCACATTTTTTGGGGTATTCTCGTCTTTTCGCGCGTTTAATGAAGGGCATATTGGACCAAGCATTGTGGGCACTATAAATACTCAAGGATCAGATTCTTCAAGCCATGATCTTCATTAGTTAGATCATTAGGTAGTTTTAGAGAGAGAGATTAGAAGTTATTAGTGGGTTCTTAGTTAGATTTCATACTTCTCTCTACAATTACTTTTGATCCATCCATTGGATCTTTAATCCGTTTTCTCCATTAGATTAGTCTCGTTATTAGCTACAATTCTACGGTTCGTTTTATGATTTTGAGCTCCGGATTAGAAGATAGCATTTCAAGGTTTGATGATTGTATTTCAATTTCATCTACATTTGGTAAGTTCTCTTGAATTATATTGCTTTACTTCATAATCATGTTGTTTAGAATGTTAATTATTGTTTTTCATTACCAATTAGCCATGGGCTAATATTCTTGTTGCATGGTTGTATGAACACTATGGTGAATTTAGTCTCTTGTTAATCCTATGCATGAATTAATGATCTTGTTGGATTAGTTCTCTTATTAATGACTTGTATGAATGCTTGGGATGTTTAATTGGATTGCATGGCTTATATGTTTTAGCAATGAAATGAGAATTGAGCTATAAGAACCTTATGCATACCAAGTGTTTGATATTTGGCTTGTGTGACCAATGAGAATTGCATATTAGCCTAAGACCTCTTAATTGGAGTATTGGGAGTTGTAGAGAGATCTAGACACCTAATAGAGCTTTACCTTGTGTTGTAGAGAGATCTAGACACTAGTTGGCTTGATTAAGACACCAAGACACCTTTTGCATGCTAGGATGGATAGGATTCTAGAGGAACCATAGTAGGATTACTTCCATGTACACTTCACACTTGCTCACTTCTTTGAGGTGATAGTTAGGATTTACTTTGCTTTGCCATAGTAGATAGAATCCTTGATGGTTTTCTTGCTTTCCTAGCTATTAACCTTTTGTAGACAATCAATGCTTGCTTGATATCGCATCGTTTCCCTGTGTTCGATATTTAACTTGGTTAACTTGCCACGACAACAACGACCACGTTCACTTGCGTGGAAATCATACACGATTTTGGCAAACATTAGACATTATTGATAATCTTTTGTAACGATTGGGGTTATGTGGTTAATAAGTTAAGATTATCAAACAAAATCTAAGTACGATTATGAGTTAGGATTTGATAAGCGGCGGTGGAAGGAAATCAGCGTGTGACGGCGGAATCGGCGAGCGGTGGTGGAGACGCTAGGGGAGATGTAGAGAGTGCGGTGGCGGAGATGTGTTTGGCAGTGTTGAAACGCTTGTGCACGATGCGGGGGCAGCGGTAAGAACCCATACGACGCCATCATCCACCTCCTTCGTCTTCTTTGCAGCAGTAGTGTTTGAAAATTGATTAAAAAAAGATTGGGCGCATCAATTTTATTTCCCAAGGGGACATATTTGTCATTTTATATATTATTACACTTATTAAGATATCCCACATCGGTAGTGAGTGTGGTCTTGGGTGGGCTTATAAGCCTGGACAATCCTCTCACTTACAACCTGAGTTTTAAGTGTAGAGTTAGACCTTCATACATGGTATCAGAGCCACCTCTCTACTAGATGTGTGGATCCACCTGTGGAACCACGTGTCGAGCCTAAGGAGCCTCTTACGTGAGGGAGGGTATTAATATATCTCACATCGGTAGTGAGTGTGGTCTTGGGTGGGCTTATAAGCTTGGACAATCCTCTCACTTACAACCTGAGTTTTAAGTGTAGAGTTAGGTCTTTATACAACACTTATAATATATATTCAGGTGTGTGTACTATAAACACCTATGGGTGCATATAACCTAGGACATGAAATAATTATAAATTACCCAGCCTAATAATTAGTCTTTAATTCACTATGTCTTGATTTTTTTTTTTTTTTGGATCAGTTTTATTAAAAAGAAAAGTACTCTCTCCACCTTTTTTTAACTCTCATATTTTGAATGACACATGTTTTAAGACAAATAGTTTTACTGATTTTTTGAATTAATGAATGAAGAGTATTTTGAGAACTTTTTATTTTGTTTTTGAGATGTAAAGTTATTGTGAAATGTTTTTAAAAGAAAATTGTGAAGTTAAGAGAGGCTGAGGGAGTAGTTATTATTTGTGTTTTCAAATGCCTATTATTTGTACGAGTGATGCTAAATTACTAGATTACAGCATTTGAATACTTTATGCCTTATGAATTAGAAAATTTCTACAGCCTAGGCCAAATGCACTAGTTACATAACTTGTAACTAAATCGATCCAGCCCATCAAGATCTAACATAGAAAGAGTTTTTAGGGTTTCATTCTCATCTCTCTCTCATGAGGATTTATGGTGATGCGAATTCATCATTAGATCGATCCAATCGATCCTATGTCGGTTGGTCATCGTTTAAATTGAATGTTCTTTACATTGAATGATGATCTTGAAGATGGTTGAATTTGAATCGGTGACGATTGTTGGTCGTTTTACATTCAAAACAAATTCAAGCCTGCAGGATTTGAACTAGGGGTGTAAATGAGTCAAATCGACTCGCAATCTACTCGTAAAAAAATCAAAATCGACTCGAACCAAATCGAGTCGAGCTCGAGCTACTCGGGCAGCTCTCGAATTCGAGTTAATAAATACTCGGCTCGAGAGGCTCGCGAGCCTAATTGAGCTTGCACAATATTTAATATATTTATATATAAATAAAGTTGTTGAGCTTGAATGTTAGACAAAAAAAGAGCTAAAATATATTTAATATTTCATTTTACTAAAATAATAAAATTGTCAAGTCGAGTCGAGCTCGAGTTTGTCGAGTTCTTAGCCAGTCGAGCTCGAGCAAAAAAAATCAAGCTCGATCGAGTTCGAGTCGAATTTCGAGTATTGCTTTCGAGGCGAGTTCGAGCTCAGCACTACTCAGCTCGACTCGACTCATTTACACCCCTAATTTGAACCCATAACAAGAAAATGGTGACACACCCACCACATTTTCCACTAAGCAATCTATAAACTTTTTAAATTAAACAAAATTTGATATATTTATACAATACGTACAAGTCCGAGCTATATATAAATGGTCATCCTGGTAATCAACAACACAATACAATTAGTGCATAAAAGACCCCCACATTACTTATATAATCCATGCAAAAAAAGAATTTAGCCCAAAAAAAAATTTATCAAATGAAGGAAAATTCTATTTTACAACTTACGCCAATCACCGTTACAACTGCAATGGTCATAATTAAAAATCGAGTCTAAGTCTTATATTGTTGATTTGATCCAATTAATGTCATTAATTGCTTTGTTGATCTATTTTGACCAAATAGAATCCATTCTTCTGAGTATTACTCCACCAATGATGATCCATATTAAATGTACGTAAATGGACAAAAACATTTATGCAATCGATTTTTCAACTATATATGATCACTATTGATTAGATTTAATTTATGATTTTACAATATAGGTAATACGATTTTTACTATTATGCATAGAAATTATTACTTATATATCAATTATTATTATATTAAAATATTTGATAATTAATTTTTTAATGGTAATCAATATACATAACAATAATAATAAAAATAAATAAAATTTACGTAAATTCATTCCATTAAATATCAAATTCAAATTTTATATATATGGTTGATTTGATCCAATTAATGTCATTAATTGCCTTGTCCATCTATTTTGACCAAAAGAATTCAAAACCCAATATTATTAAATCCATCAATGATAATATAAATAGTTTAGGTGAACTTGATTTTAATTTTTTTTTATATTAATTAAATAGTAACTCAAATTTATGATCTTATAACATAATTAGTGAGACCCTCACTTGTTTTAATATATATATATAT
>JAPKLY010001081.1:46366-72006 GCA_026898435.1 Prunella vulgaris
ATATATATCACTCTTTAAAAAAATATTTGAAGGTTGTGTTGGATGCAATAGAAAATTGTTGGTTGCATTAAAATTAGTGTCATTGATTATAATAAAAAATGATTATGTAGAAATGAAGTAGTGCTATTCATCATCGCTGGTTGGAGTAAGTCTCCTGTGCACCAGTTACACGGTGCAACTCTAGTTTATTTTTAAAAAGTTAAACAGTTTATAACTGAAAAATTAAACAGTTTATTACTGAAAAGTGTATCTTTCATAGTTTAATTTTTCAGTAATAAACTGTTTAACTTTTTAGTTATAAACTGTTTAACTTTTTAAAAATGAACTTGAGTTACACCGTGTAATTGGTGCATACAAGACTAATCCCGCTGATTGTTAACCATCATAATTGATTAATTTCCTGATACTCATTTTCATTCACATTTTTACAACCAAACCCCCTTAATTAATGACATAATCATGTACTCTATCTGACAAAAAATATTATGCTCACTTTTTTTATTCTGCACATTTTTTCAAAATAAATATATTACTCATAATACTTCATTATTTAAAACTCGCAAGAGATGCACATAATGAATTTGAATGAAGGTGCGTAGCATTTGTTTCATAGTATGAAGACTTCTCACATTCTATTATACTTTACCTATTTTACTTCAAATTAAAATAACATCAATGTTAGTAAACAATTATTTATTAATATTAAAAAGTATAATATGAAGAGTATATTGATCCTTTCAATTTCATAAAAGAAAATTTTATAGGGTGACTTACATATAGGTTCAAAAAAGTTATTATATTTACAAATAGGTGCT
Organism: Prunella vulgaris; assembly: GCA_026898435.1. Lineage (NCBI taxonomy): Eukaryota > Viridiplantae > Streptophyta > Magnoliopsida > Lamiales > Lamiaceae > Prunella > Prunella vulgaris. The sequence continues at coordinate 47,182 of JAPKLY010001081.1, forward strand.
GTGCAGAAAAAAATGTGTTTATTTGCAAATATTTTGAACCTATTTGTAAATGTAGTGATTTTCTTGAACCTATATATGAATCATATTTATATATTATTTGAGGGTGTATTGAAAAATATAGTTTTTTTTGACGAATGTAATGTGTTAGTTTATAGCACATAGTTATATTTTTAACACTCTAGGTAATTAAAATAAACTCTTTATAAATTTTTAAATAATTTAAAAAAACGGAGGGAATATCTATTAAAATGAATTAAATATTTTTTTTTGGCAAAGCTGAAATTAACAGGATAGTAGTTGATTCATTTCTAAAAAAATTGTCGTACTTGTTAATAAAATCTTTGTAATTCGAGTTTACCTGTGACTTTTCAACTCGATTTCACTAATAGAGTCTTGGATTAAGTTTACTGGAATCGCAAATTGTAAATTCTGGAAAAATTTTAGCAGAACTTCGTTAACGCAGCGAAAAACTTGTATTTATTCTGAATTTAGGGTCTATTTATAGGCAAAACATCAAGTAGGTGGTGGCAGGGACGTTGCCACGCTTTACAAATGTCTTACACGTATCCCCTACGTGTCTATTAAGATAATCATAACAGAAAATCAACAAAAAATGAAAAATTAAGATTCTGGTGATCAGCTAAAAATGTGGTGAGCAGCTAGTTGTAAATTCTTCATGGAGACGACCAACTGATTATGATAGGTGGCGAGCAGCTGGTTGGGCGAGTAGGTGAGCTGCTCGCCTCTTCCATAAATTGAATGACCTGCTCGCCCCCTATTCGCTATAGGGTGGCTTTTAATTTTCACTGTTGTCTTCCTATTTTTTGTCTTTCATGTGATTCTTCTTTTCCTTTGTTAATTTTCGTTTGATTTAACTGCATTCATACTTCTCTCTTGTGATCTCTTTCCATTTGGTCAATTCTTTTGGGACACGTCATCTGAGATTCCGTTAATTACTTCCTTAAACATTTGGATCAACTTATTTCATCAACATTATTTTTAAACAAAAAATTAAAAAAATGTGTAAAGAATAAAATATATGCACTAAAGATAAAAATATTTAAAATATATTTTTATTTTGAGCTATGTAAATATTTATGAGATAAACAAACAAAGAAAAGTAAAAAAAAAAAAAAAAGTTTTTTAAGGATGAGATAGCCACCTGTCCTGACCTCCCAATTGAAACGGCGCCGTGGAATATGATTCTCATTGACCAGTCCTTCCTTGTGAATGGCGAATTAGGGTTTCGATGATTTGGAAACGTATAATAAATTGGGGATGACTGACACGAAAATTTTGAAAAAGCAAAAGGGTGGGTTTGAATGGTCAAAAGCCAAGAAAAGTAGTACCCCGCTGTAGCAGCTGTACTACTAAAGAAAAGGAGTTTCATCATTTCAATTTTACCCATTTATTACTTAATTAATATCAATCAATTATTGTAGCATTTTCTATGGGCGATTACTTTATATGCTTTCCGGGGTCCGAGTCTTTTTCGTGTTGACTCACTGACTCCCATTATCAAATACCTGGCTGGCTGCCTTATTCACAATTACACAACAAACAATTCTGGGCAGGAGGTAACTTGTCTTGCATTTTGGCTGCAAAACGGGAGAGATTTGCCGAAAGTGGAGATTTTGTTGATTCATTTGTCCGGTACGTCCTTAATCAATTCTGTGATTCGCAAGTTCTGCCACCAGGACCTGTTTGATTTCTCTGATTCTGCATCTTATTTGTAATCCTTTTCTTCTTGAATCGTTGTTCGACTTTGATGTTTGGTGGGGCACTTGGGTTGATTATGATCTGATTTTTTTTGTGAAATAGATGTTTTTCCTCTACACCTTCTCGTGTTCGTTCTAGGGTTTGATCTTCTGTTATTTTTTTTTAATATACATGCTTCATATCGGAAAGTTACCAAGTTTTTGGGGGAAATCATTCTTGATGAAACCCCTGTTCGGGAAATAATTGGTCTTTGACTTTTTGTGCACTAATGTGATACTTGATTTACTTTCTAGATCTCGGTGTCTTGTGGTGTTTATCACTAATGCAATTCCTTTTTCTTGTGTCCCCATTTTCTCTGTTATTCGATTGTAGATTTGGTTTTATTGGTTATATTATAATTTTACTCATTTTTGAATTGCCCCTTAAACTGATTTATGATCTCTTGTGTTCAACATTGAAGTCGCTGGGGTTGTGTGATGTGTGAGATTCTGCTGATAGATATGGAAAGGAGACACCTATATTCACATAATTGTTTGTTCTTCTTGATTTTGCATCAATTTTACTAGCTTATATCTTGAGGATCTGAACCAAAAATTCATCTTGGCAGTGGATTTTCTCCCGCTTTATCATAATTACGTGAATTGGCTTTACTAATTTGAGAATATGCATTTTCTGTGATTTCAGTAGCAGAATCCTTGTTGTGACTTTGATTTGAATATATTGCAGATAAGATTCTGAATTTGCTTCTTCATCTGAGTTGGTGAAGCTGGTGATAAAGCCTGAATGGCCTCTGTAGGCGTAGCCCCTGTCACTGGTGTTAGAGATCCGGGTCGGAAAACTGGTGGTTTGGATAAGCTACCTGATGAAATGAATGATATGAAGCTTAGAGATGACAAGGTAAGATTTCTTATCACTAAACCCTATTCTGTTTTGAATTTGAGCAATATTCATTGCTTATGGGCATAAAATAATTGTCATAAATATCATAGGATATGGAGCCAGCTGTGGTAGATGGCAATGGAACAGAAACTGGTCATATAATTGTGACAACAATTGGTGGTAGGAATGGCCAGCCAAAGCAGGTTAAAATTCTGCCACCTCTTTCTGCTATACTTGACAATCTTCTTGTCGCATTTGTTAATTGTTTGTTATCTTTTGGACTATCAGACAATCAGCTATATGGCTGAGCGCATTGTGGGGCAAGGGTCATTTGGTGTAGTGTTTCAGGTACTGTTCTGTTTATTGTTCAATGCTTCTCCTGCGCGGTGAAAGAAAAACAAAATCCTATGCGAGTTCACAATTTGGTAATTCCTAAACCCTTGTGTGATGTTCTTTGCAGGCCAAATGTCTGGAAACAGGTGAAACTGTTGCCATTAAAAAGGTCCTTCAGGACAAGAGATACAAAAACCGTGAGCTGCAAACCATGCGTCTCCTAGACCACCCTAATGTTGTGTCTTTGAAGCATTGTTTCTTTTCAACGACTGAGAAGGACGAGCTTTTTCTTAACCTGGTGTTGGAGTATGTTCCTGAGACTGTTCATAGGGTGATTAGACATTATAACAAGATGAGCCAGAGGATGCCAATGATATATGTTAAACTTTATGCTTATCAGGTTATTTTCACTTGTATTTTTTTGTTGAAATTTTGCAAACAATCTGTATTGTTCTAATCCAATACGCAATTAGTGTAACTTCATATTTATAATAAAAAATTCTTTTCTGAATCAAACCTGCTTCTTGGCAGATATTCAGAGCATTGGCATATATCCATGGCAGTATTGGAGTTTGCCACAGGGATATCAAACCACAAAATTTATTGGTAAGTTTCTTCTTTACTCTTATGATTATTGTGGCAACTGGCAAGGAACAATGACTCACTCAATGCTGTGTTTTCTTCAGGTTAATCCACATACTCACCAGGTTAAGTTGTGCGATTTTGGAAGTGCTAAAGTTCTGGTTAGTATCATTCTTTGCCTCCGATGAAATTATCTCCATGCTTCTAATATTTATCATTCATTTATCTTATTTGGCTCAATTTTGCAGGTCAAAGGAGAGCCAAACATTTCATACATATGTTCGAGGTACTATCGTGCTCCAGAGCTCATATTTGGCGCAACAGAATATACTACTGCCATTGACATCTGGTCTGCAGGATGTGTTTTAGCTGAATTATTGCTTGGACAGGTAGTTAAATCTGTTGCCTGTTTCTCTCACTTGCTTTGATGATACAGTTTTTTTAATTATTTGCTAAAAGATAGTTGTTTATGGATATTTCAGCCCCTATTTCCTGGTGAGAGTGGAGTTGATCAGCTTGTTGAAATCATTAAGGTAATCATTAGCCAGTCCAGTTCTTTCATATTTTCATTAAAACATACTGCCTCTGTCCACTAAATTTATGCACTATTTTCCTTTTTCGTACGTTCACAAAAAATGCACTTTCTTTTTATGGAAACCATCACTTTTATCATCTTTCTCAATCAGTTATTTTATTCATAAGTGGACCGGACAATACACACAATACTTTTACTTTTTCAACCTTTTCTTAAAATCCGTGCAAACACATTGGTGCAAAAATTTAGTGGACGGAGGGAGTATTATATTTGAAACTCGGGGTTGTATTTTTTTGTTACATTTGTATGACAATTGGTCCCTTAAAGCTAAGTATGACTAAACCCTGCAGGTCCTTGGCACTCCAACTAGGGAGGAGATCAAATGTATGAACCCCAATTACACCGAGTTCAAATTCCCCCAAATAAAAGCTCACCCATGGCACAAGGTAATGAAATATTTTTTTCGGTGCCTTCTTTTTTATCGTATTTTACTGCAGCACTTGTAATTTGACACATTCATCTTCAGATATTTCACAAGCGCATGCCACCTGAGGCTGTTGATCTTGTTTCAAGGCTATTACAGTATTCACCAAATCTTCGATCCTCTGCGGTGAGTATAACCGTATCATTCATTTAGTCAATCATTATTTTATAGGAAATACAAAATCAGTACTCGCCGAGGCTGAGTACTAGTGCATTTTTACTTTCTTAAAGGCACATGCATATTGATTTGAGTTCTCTTGAAAACTCTCAAGAAGGTAACTATGTACTGTTGTACCTTGTGGTTGTTTTAACTTAAGCTTTGTCGTGATGCAGCTGGAGGCATTGATCCATCCATTCTTTGACGAGTTGCGTGATCCAAATGTTCGGTTACCCAATGGACGATTTGTTCCACCTTTGTTCAACTTTAAGCCACACGGTGAGCAATCTTACTCGAATACTTAATTTCTTGCACAATAACTTCTATGAGATAGCCACATACAATCTCATACAATAGTCTCACATATTCAAACTAGTTTTCTGGTATTTAAAGGTATCATGAATCATGGTAAAGTATCACATTCTAATGCAAGATTTCCTCAATTTCTTATGCTATCAAGTTTCACACGCCTTATCTAAATATTTTACCAATTTGTGCTGATTAGAGCTCAAGGGTGTGCCGGTTGAGTTACTGGGGAAGCTGATTCCAGACCATGCCAGAAAGCAATGTGCGTTTCTTGGACTTTGATATAATTCACTCGTGGTGTTCTACCACCAGAGATTGGCTACTTAAGAAATGAAATATGTTTGGTATCAAGGTTTTTATTTAATTGTATTTATTAAATTTGATTGTAGTAGCAGGACAAGATTATATTATGTATCGCTTAACTGACCACCATTTTTTCAGTTTTTTTGTATGACAAAACTGTAATTGTTGTTGAATGGAAGTTTTACTCTGTATTGTGTTGTTCCCCAACATCACATTACTGTTGTAATTGTACATACTAAGAGAATCACGATGCCAATCCTTTTCTTTGTTGCAGACGCACTTTTTTCTTGAAGCTCAAATTTGCCCTGCAATTTTCACTGTGTTTAGTGAATCAAACTTGATTCAGCTTGAGTGACTCTTTTGGAGATTGTTTTTTGTACTGTCTATTATGAAAAAGGCTATAGATTCAAATGTTGAGTGGTGTTACCTTCACATGTCATTTTTCTCTATATGGCTATATGTGTTGTCCTTGTGCCCTAAAAGATAAAAGGACTTGGTAACAAATATGGTAAGATATGGTATCTTTAGTGTTGTGCTTGTACTATTATTCTTTACAACTGATACATAAAAGGCCTACTCAAGTCAACAATATAGGCCTACTCATTAATACCACCATTCAATTTGCATGATTGATGATCAACGAGACGTATTCGTTTGAGTGTAGAAGATAGCTTATTTAATTGTCATTGACAATGCCTTTTTCTATTCTTGTGAAAATTCAATATTACTAGTCTATATATAAATGTGGTTGTTGAGTTAGGGAGTAGTACTTTATTGAACAAATGAGTAATACAAATAAAAGAGTTGTGTGAGACGGTATCAGTAATAAGACATAATGTTGTTCTACTTTCTCTATCATAATTTTTTTTTTTACAGAACAGAGTACATAGATGTGAGTGTGAAGTTAAAAAATAAAATATAAAAGATGTATTTTATTGATTTTTATGAATATAAATAATTTTATTTTAAAATTCAAGATAAAGTTATGATGTTTCAAGATAAAAAGTTGGAAAATTATTGTGGAACGCATAGAATAGTATTTAGATCTTTATTTGTTTTAAAATATGAATTGGATGGGATTATACGTACACATAACATTAACTTCCATACAAGTAAGTAAATTAGAGTTGATCTCATGTATAAAAATGTTTCATATAAAAAAATTTGACCCTATAAAATAGAAGAAGTGAATTGCACAAGTTGTGGTTTAGATAAGGAGGGGGAAGATAGATTGATGGGGACAAAAAATGTTTGAGTTGTGGTGTTGGCATAACCAATGATTTTAAAACCGGACCGGACTGGCTGGTTTAACCGGTTGAACCGGGAACCGGCCTCGATACCGGTCCGGAACATGCTTAAAAACCGTTTTGGGGGTTGAACCGGTCAAAAATCGGTTCAATCGGAAAAACTGCCCGAAACGGTTGAATCGGTTAACCAGAGAAGAGGCGGATTTTTTCGGCAAACCGCCTCGGCGCCCCTAGGCGGGCGAGGCGTGGGAGGAGGAGGCGGCGTGGCCGTGGACGGCAGGGGGTGCGTCGCATGTGGCAGCGCAGAGGCGAGGCTGTCTGATGTAGCGCACAGGCGTGGGAGGAGGCGGCGGTTGAGGTGGAGGAGGCGGCGATGCCTGGCCGCTGAAAATCGGTGGAGGAAGAGAACAAGACTACAAGAGTATAATAGACGGTACAATGTGGATAAGTGGGTTTCTGAAATTTTAGGTTTTTAACGGTTGAACCGCCGATCCAACCGGTTGGACCGGTTGAACCGTAAATCGGTGCCTTATCCGGTTTGATCACCGGTCCGATTATGAAAACACTGGGCATAACCAACAACCCTTTATGTGGGGAGGGTGGGGTTTGGAGAAGACTATGAAGACACCTAGAATCTTAACACATTGTGGAAAAGTCATGCGCACAGTCTCTCTCTCTCCCCTCTCCCCTCTCCCCTCTCCCCCTCCCAATGACCTTTTGCAAGAACTTTAAGAACTTTAAAAACAATTAGATCTTTGTGTATAAAGTTGATATATTAGAGAGTGTTAATGAGAATATTGTGATTTGTGGGTAGATTTATATATAAAATTCAAGATATTTTTGAATTAAACAGATGTTTGGAGGTTGAAGATAAATTAATTTTTTTTTTATTTTAGACGGACAAAAAAACAACACTCCAAATATTATACTGTATGGAATGGGTAATATTTAGTAAAGTAATTAATATTATTTAAAAAATATAACAGCATTGCATAGTGCGCTAAGTGGATACAAATTTTCTTTTTGTATGTATTTATGCATATATTTAGGAGTAAATAAAGTGAAAAGGTAAAACAAAAAAAGAGGGAAGTGAAAAGGGGTAGAAATGGAGGATAATGTGAATGGATACTTAGTGCTCTGCAGTACATAAATTAAAAGTGATGGTAAAAGCCGATAAATATGCTTCCTTTGCTTCAAATCAATGGAATTCCAATCTCCTTCTTCCTCATTCAACTAAACATTTTCAACTCTATTATGCTTCTACTTCAATTTTTTCCACTTAATTTGATACGAAAATCGAGGTAACACTTTATGGTTGGATTACCAGGACTATCATGGATTAATGATTTCATCTCACTTAATAATCTCTTCGGATCAATGTACAATGTGTTTGGGATTTAATCCATGTGTTTGATTTTCAAATTTAGGATGAATTAAGCCTCTAATTTCAAGTAATATTATGTTTGATTTGTATGATTCAAGCCCAGGATTATGTCCAAAAATTCGAATCCTAACTAGTCTCTCTATTATTGTGGTAACTAATGCATGCAAAATATAGTTAATTGAAAAGGGGTCAAATTGAGAAGTTAGTATTTTGTTCTATTTATTCTTGAATCCAAACAAAAATTTGAATTAATTTTAGGAAGACAATCATATATACCAAACACACAATATACAATCCCTTGAAATCTTATTCTACTATATTAATCCTATCTCGGAAAACAAATACGTATCTAAGTCCTAGAGAGGAGGCATGTCCAATTAATCTCATTCCTAAAATTACCAAAACATCCTCCAATTTTAACATGATTTTACAATTTAAAGTTTTTTTTTGTTAATTTATCTAAAATTACCAAAATATCCTCTAATTTTTTAATTAAATTTTGATTTAATTATAATTTTTTTGTTTATTTGTAAAATATAAAGGGAAAAATGACATTAACTATATATATCCCACATAATTCCTCAAACTAAAATAATTTAATTTAGTTCTACACATATCCTACAATCCCAATATACATTCAAAAAATAATCTTAACTAGTCAATCCTGTTTAGTCAAACCCAATTAATCAATCCAGTTCAATAAAGCAAAAACGAGCCCTATGTAAATTATATTGATATTTATTAGCTGTAAGAAAATAAAACATTGCCTACGAAATTTATCATTATGATTACTAAATTTTAAATAAAAATTTTTTGCATTGAGAATTATCTACAAAATTTTATACTTATATGTGTATCTCCATTCCCTACCTACAGAATTTATTTAGGCGGTAAAATTTTGTCGGTAAATTGCTCTTTGATGATTAATTACTTAGAAATTTAATTTCGTATGCATATCGGTGTCGTTGGTAAATTGTTTGTAGGTTAAAGAATAAAGGGAGATTTACATATAGGTTAAAAAAAATCACTATATTTACAAATAGGTTTTGTGCAGAAAAAAAATATGCTTCTGTGCAGAAAAGAAATGTACTTCTGTGCAAATATTGTGAACCTATTTGTAAATATAATGACTTATTTGAATCTATATGTAAATCACCCAAAAATAAAGATGCCTACATGATTAAAAAAAACTAGGCTGCTTGTTTGCCTAATATTAGGTGCAATCACGCAAGTGTATGTTGACGTTGTTGTATTTGGCAATTGATCAAGTTAAAATATCGATCTCAGGGAAATAATGTGTGATAAGCAAGAATTGAATGTTTAACAAAAGTGATTAACTAAGAAAAGTAAAGACAAGTCTTGGTGCTATCGACTATTTGCAAGAAATCAAAATATCTATATATCACCTTTGACAAGATGAGCAAGTGTTGGTAGTGTGCATTGGAGTATTTGAATCATGGGTTCATTTAATAACTTTTCATTCCTAGCATGCATAAGTATCACTAGATATATCAATCAAGTCACAAGACTCTATCAAATGCTCAAGATCTCTTTTAAACACCTAATACTCTATTTGATATGTTCTTAATTCCTAAACAATTCTCATTGACATAGAAACAATAATACAAACACTTGGTGTGCACAATTATCAATCATGAACATCAATGAATTAACTCAATTCTCGTATGTTGCTAACTAAAATAGGCTCAAAACATCCAAATGCTTACACCAAAAGTTCAATCAATCATCAAGATAGAGAATTAATATATCAAGCTAACTCATACATGCATAGGATTAACAAGGTGTTAAAATACACCATAATCTTCATACACTAATGCAAAAGGAAATTAGTCCATGGCTAATTGGAAAGTACAATCTATAATCTGTGTTTTAAAAAGCGGATCGGACCGGCCGGTCGGACCGGTCCGACCGCTACTCGAACACCTCTCCGGGCCGCTTTAGTACGTTGGACCGGGTATTTTCAAAAGCGCTCAAAAGCGGTAAACCCCGGGTTGGACCGGTCGCTCGTTGGACCGGCCGAAACGGCGCTTTGACAATTTTTTTAATTAAATGATATTTTTTTACACAAAATTAACTAAATTAATTATATATATAATACATATTAAATATAATTTAATAATATAATGTCTAATTTTAATTCATAACCCTAAATAATAGATATAGTTTCACTTCCTGGAAATACAACTCTAAATCTCCACCCTTCTCCGATATAATATCTAACTTTAATTTATTTTTTTAATAAAATTTATTCATAAGATATATAATTTTATTAGAAAAAAAATATATAAAAATATATAATTATATATTATGTATTTATGATGTCACACCGGTTCAACCGCTTTAAAAATGGTTAGACCCGATTGAACCCGGTCCGACCAAAAATATTAAGGTGACCGGGTCAACTGCCGCTTCCGCTTTTAAAACATAGTCTACAATTAAACTAATTGCAATCATGATTAAGACTAAAGTAAGAGAATTACAAGGAAACTTACCAATTGTAGATGAAATAGAAATACACTCCAAATACCTTTAAAAGCTAACTTCTAATCCGGAGCTTGAAATAATAAACCCTACTGTAAAAATATAGCTAACGTAATGGAGAATCTACTGCAACGAACATATTGAAATTCCAACAGTCGAATCGAAAGTAATTGACAAAATAAGAAGATGAATCAAAATGTAATCCACTTGGTAACTTTCCTAATCTCTCTCTAATCTAAGATGAATCTAAACTAATGAATTAATACTCCAGAATCTGATTCAAGGGGTATTTATAGTGCTCCAAACATTAAGACTAATTTTTCCCTCATTAAATGGACGAGAAGACAAATTTTCCCTTAATTTTGCCATTTCCGGACATAGCACTGGAGCAGCAGTTGAGAGGCGATCTAGCAAGCCAGCTCGAGCACACTTACATGGTTGGTTGAGCACACCCTTTGGCACAGGGTCAGAAAGCTTTCGCTCAAGCAAGGGCTGTTTTCGCTCGAGCAAAGACAACTGGTTCTCGGACAAACTTGTTTTCTTCATATCTTGAGCTCTAGAGCTCCGATTGACTCGATTCTTTTTGCATTGCGACCCTCTCTTCAAGCTCTTTCACATGGTATATCATTTGCACCATCTGGATTGATTTAATAAATCTGAAATTTATCAAACTTGCTCGTTTCTTCACCTTTTTGCTTCATTTTTTCTATAACTTCACAATTCTTTGCAAAATAGGTCAATAATCAATTATATATCAATTAGTATCATAAATGCAATCAAAACAACTAAAAATCATATCAAAATGATCATGAATTTGATGTAAATATGACCCTAATCACTGCTCTAGGCAGTTCCACTATGACTTTTAAAAAAAAAAATTGTTGACAATTCTTTTTTATAAACAATTCTTTATTTTATTCTAGTGATTAAATAAAATAATTCATGAAGACCTTAGTTTGAATCCTTACTTGCCTTGTAAAACAACTTGTTGATATTTATTCAAAAATATGTAAGGACACATATACAACTTGTGCATGATGAATGCACTCACTCAACAATTGAATTGTTTACAATACTAAAAAATGAGAGTTAATTACACTGTTGAGTGCATCGTGCACCAGGTATATATAAAACTTATATATATATATATAAAAGATGCAATACTTTTAATGCTCATATTTCAAAACACAACACACATAATCTCATATTTCAAAACACAACGCTTTATTATAAATAACAACATTTTTTCCTATTAATAAAATATTTTTTGTCAATTTGCGTGGCCTTAATTTTTCAAACTTTTTCTCTCTCCTCTCTTTTCTGCTTTGCACACGCTCTCTCTCCTCTCTCCTTTTCTGTTTTTTTACACAATCTCTCTCCTCTCCTAAAAAATTCGCAACCTCCACTTTTTCAAAGCTTATTTTTTAATAATTACTTTTTTTTTTAAATTATATTAATTGTGAACCTTTTTGTTTTTCATACAAATTGTGGTAGTCACCCACATGATATGTGTTTTAATGTGTTCTTAATATGAAGTTGACAAAATAAATAGATTTATTTTCAAATGTAATGTGTTCTTTTTAAATTTCTTCTATACCAAAAATAGATTTTACATTTCTTTTTAGGGATAATTTGATGAATATAACTAATAAATAGTAATTACTTTTATTAATCAATTAATTCAATTATTTTTATTTGATAATGCCTTATAAAATACACGCTTTCCTTTACACCGAATATGTGTAATATTTGGATTTTAATCCCTTTCATATTTCAGATTGAATACTATTAATTTTTTCATATTTAAAATTTCATATACTACAAATTCCTTTCATATTCAGATTGTAATTCTATTCACATTCACTATTCATATATTCAGATTTCTACTTCTGAATACTACTAATTCAACAATTAGCCAAAATTCAGAACAATTAGCCATATATTCAAATTCTTCAATTCAGATCAATTAGCCATATATTCAGATTTTTAATAGGGATGGCAATATGCAAAAATATCATATATCATATATTCAGATTTAATATGAATGAGTTTTTTTTTCGAACAAAACCCAGAATTGCTTTAAACCAAAAACCCCCTGTTCTTATTCAACCCATAAACCACAAATCCAGTAATTACAAACCCAGTTTTCAGTCGAAATCGGCTAAATCAAAACCCAGTTTTTCATCGCTCATGTTTTCTGCAAACAATTTTTTTTTTTTTCAAAAACAAAACCAAAAATTACAATATAAAAAAATAAAAATAAAATAAAATTATAATCTTCATCTTTATCTTTAAACTTAGATCTGCAACTTCATAGCAGCGTCAAGATGTGCAATAAAATATAAAATTTATCAAGAAAATTTTATTAAAAAAAATACACACTAACATTTTATTTAAAAAAAAAAAACGCGCACACAGAAAACACAGTACACCACACAACACACAACAAAACACACACACCAACACTTCAAAACAAATACACACAACAGCGCACACACACACAACAGCACGTATCAACACACACAGCACACACATAAACACACACTGAGATCACACACACACACACAAAATGCATACATCCACAGATTTCTCTGTAAAATTAGGCAAAACATCCCCAAAAACACACTTCCCACACCTTTGCTATCGACAAAAAAAAAAAAAAAAACTGAAATTGATTATTTTGTTCCATCTAGAGTTACAAATAGAGGAATCATACTAGATTTGTTGCCATATTGAGTGGTGGTGGTCGTCGGCCGTCGATCTGGTCGGGCTCAATTGCCGGAATTCTCGTAAAGCCACTTGCCGAAAACTGTCGTGCACAATTGGAAACCGCCGCAAGCAAACTACGCCGCCACTTACCGGAGATATCGATTAATGGTTGGATATTGAAAGAAAAGAAATTAATCAGCCTTGTGTGTAATGAATAGCTGAATATATATGCACCCGGTTGCCTAATGGGGAGAGAGGGAGGAGAGAGAGAATGAATTAGGAGAGAGGAGAGTGGAAGATTGGTGAGAGAAATGAGGGAATTAGGTTTTTTATATTTTTTAAAATTGGATGATTTTAAGGTTGTAGCTTAAGGGTTCCACGAAGTGTTGCACTTTGTAACACTTTGTAAACTTAATGTTTTAGTGTTGTATTATGTAATATTATAAGTATTGTACTATGTAACTCACTCATATATATATATATTATGAGTAAGTCTTTTGTGCATTAGTTACACCTGTGTAACTAAAGTGTATTCTTAAAAAGTTATATTATTTAATTATTACTAAAAAGTTCTACAAATTATTACTGAAACGTTACATTATGAAAGATACACTTTAATTTTAGTAATAACATGTGCAACTTTTTAGTAGTATTTTGTGTAACTTTTTAAAAATGAACTTGAATTGCACAGTGTAACTGGTGCATACAAGACTAATTCATATATAATGTGTATGGACAACGTCCCTCAACATTTTGCTTATCTTGGAGATTATAATTTAAAGTATATGTATTATTAATAAATTTTTTTATAATTTGATAAATCATAAATATTGAATGGTGAAATAAAATAAAATTGATAATGAGACAAGTTTTTCTCAGCAAATTAATAATCATTGTTTTTAATTCCTTCTCCATCACAAAAATTAATATTGTCAAGAACTCCCTTCCTCCAGGCGTGGTCTGGTCAGGCCATATAATTTCTACACGCATCATTCACTTTCTTGATTACTTAATTTTAATTATAAACCTCATGCATGAAATTAATTAGCACTATTAATTATATAAAAATTAAAATGAAGAAACCCCTGCCATTCGATCGAATCTTGATGACGATACTCAATCTATAAAAATTTCTATCTTATTATAAAATTAAATTCTTGGGAAGAGGGGTGGGGTGAAGGGACACAAGCCAATGCTCTAGATATTTCTTTAGAATATAGTATATTTATATATATATATGTACCACTAAATTAAAATCTCTCTGATGCGTGCATGACTCGCATGAAGTCAGAAAAAGATAGCGTGCATATATATAACTTTGTTCACATTAATATATATCATATAAAGTTCAATATTTTTTTAACACCATAATTTTTTTTCAAAATAAAGCTAGCACAATTGGTCCAATTCTGGGAGCTACTTTAGAGTTGTTTATTTGAGCATTTACAACTCTTAAAATTTAGATTATGTGCATGTTTGCAATCTCTAATAAAATTAAAAAAAGAATATTAATTAATTTTAGTAGTAAAATAAAAAGTAAAGAATTTTTAAATTTAAGTGGTTTTAAAAAATGATTAAGAAAAATATGTTTATAAAAAAAGTGCTTCTAAAAAGAATATTGCGTATTATTTTATTGGAAAATGTGTAAAAGTGCTTAACTAGAAGTTAAAAGCTAAAAATTATTGTTTGACCAAAAGTAATATTAAGCACTTAAAATAGTTGTTGAAAATATGTTTTAAGTGCTTCTTTTTTAAAAATAAATACTTTTACTTTTTATGTTGAGTTTGAAAACAAGCACCGTATATATTAATCAACTAGCAAACTGATTATCACTAGTACGAAAATGAAGTATATATATATATATATATATATATAAATTAAGCTTATTATTAAAGCATGCATTTTGTCGGAAAGCTTCACATATTTTAGTTAAAGGTACATTCTATACTTCTTTTCATATATATATATATATATATATATGTTGACCAGGATTTTTTCAGTTTCAGTTGTTGCTGACTCATATGATTCTTTTAACTATTGAGGTGGCGTTTGGTATAAATTTAAGATGACAATGGTAATGAGTATCATTAAGGGCAATCACTGTAGAATTAGTGATTATCAAATTTTTAACTTGTTTTTATGAACTCATTCATTTATAATAAATAATACCAAACACTCATAATTGGAATGAATCCTCATTAATCTTCATTCATTTTTATTCATCTCTCTCATTACCCCCAACCAAACGGCCCAGAATCATTATATTAGAATTATTGAAATTCAGATAAATAAATAAATAAATAAATAAATAATTTAGGATATATATATATAAGTTAGGGAAAGGGGGTGGAGGTGACAGTGGACCAAAGGAAGTGGGAGGTTATGGGAAGAACATGGAGGATGTGATTGGTAATATGATTTCTGGTTCTTCCCCTTCAACCTTTAATTTCCATCCACACTCTAAAAGCCTTTGTGTGTGTGTCTAGTATATATGAAATATTATTGGTCGGTTATTTATTTTAATTTTATTACAATTAAATAATTTAATGTGTATGGGTACATGATTCTCCACACAAATGTATATATCAGGTGCACTGCTCCCAATCCGATTTGATCCATTGAATAATATTAGTAATGTATATATATCAAAATGAATATTGATGCAGAAATATAGCAAAATATTTGTATGAAAGCCTAACTCTACACTTAAAATTCAGATTGTAAGTGAGAGAATTGCTCAAGACCCTCACGTAAGAGGCTCATCAGGCTCGACACGTGGTTACACAGGTGGATTCACACATCGGATAGAGAGGTGGCTCTGATACCATGTATGAAGACCTAACTCTACACTTAAAACTCATGTTGTAAGTGAGAGGATTGTCCAGGCTTATAAGCCTTCCTAAGACCACACTCACTACCGATGTGGGATACCTTAATAACGGTCTTTTCCGGACCCGTTCTCAAAAAAACAGTTAAAATTGGTGTTTTTGGTTCTACTGCCTAGATAGTTTCACCTCTTTTTTCAAAAATAAAAAAATATATTTAACTTATTAAATTTAATATTAAACAATGTTGTAACTTATTAGTTGTTATCAAAATAGAATAAGAAATTGTTCTTCAAAGAAAACAAGGCATTGTTGGAGAAGAAAGGGTAAACTTCAGCTGCCAGTCTTGTGTAGGATCAATTTATATTTGTGGTGTGAACCGGTGAGCCAATTTAAAGTAATTATGATCAAGAGGATGAATAAAAAAAATAATTAAATGAATATTTGCTTTAAAAAAAGTCAAAAGACATTTGATTATCAATTTTAAACTTCTGCAACGTGACACAAGTTTTATATATATGCTCGAAATTTGCCAACTAGTGTAGCCAAAGGGCATAATAACAAAAATTGTCTTCTTCACCTGACCGATATAAATGGTGCATAACATCTAATTTTATTGAAAATATGTAAGCCAATATATAACATTATTAATTTAATTCTATCCAAAAGTAATTGCTGCATGCAATTGGTACACAAGAGATTTAGGTCTATAAAATATACTACCTCCATCCACGAAAAATATATTTGCACATGGTTTAAAGCAATATGTCGGAAGGTATTACGGAATATTGTGAGATCCGATATGAATAAAGAGAATATTTTTTGAAATTACGTATGACATACTTTCCAAAGATATTCTCTTTATTCATATCGGACCTCAAAATATCCCGTAATACCTTTGGACATATTGCATTAAACCACGTACAAATATTTGAACGTATTTTTTGTGGACGGAGGGAGTAGTAAAAAATATATAGATTGAAAAGTGTAAGCTAATATACATAAGATTTATAAATCCTATCGAAAAGCAACATCTCCGTTAATATATACGCATGCAACCGGTGCATGGGAGACTCAATTGTCATATTTTCTACTTGTGCTTTGTGCATGTGTGTGTGTGTATATATATAAGTATGCAAGTGCAGGTCGATGAATATTAGTGGTGTGTTTGGTTGGTTATACATAAAGTCCAAAACTTTGTCACACTCAACCCTTTCACTTGTCACCTGCATCTAACAATATTCTTGTTTTCAGTTCAAAAACATATGGCGAATCTTCCATATCTCTTGATAATTAATATCCTATTTTATTTCAGTTTCATCCTAATTATTCCGGGGCATGCCCGATACCATCACCACAAAAAACACAAACAGTACTTTCCTCCTTCTCCCGCTCCTTCTCCCGTCTACGCAAACACATACGACGTAAGAATGTTCGGCGCCGTTGGGGAAGGGGAAACTGATGACACAGAAGCATTCAAAACAGCTTGGGACAATGCTTGCCAAACTGATTCCGGGGTGTTGCTCGTTCCTTATGGTTACACTTTCATGATTCAATCCACTATCTTCACTGGCCCTTGCCAAAGTGGATTAGTTTTTCAGGTGATTATGATCATTTTAGCTTGTTTTCTTTCAAAAAAAAAAAAAAAAAATTTTTTTTGAGGTTTTTTAACTAATATTTTTTTTAATAAAAAAATAGTTTAGAGTAAAATTGATTTACACAAGACTTATTTAAGGTTGAGGGGAGTATAATGGCGCCTGATGGGCCGGAAAGGTGGGCTCAGAATAAGAGCAAGCGGCAATGGCTGGTTTTTTATAGAGTGAAGGAAATGCTGGTAACGGGAGGAGGACTAATTGACGGAAGGGGCCAACGCTGGTGGACTTTGCCCTGCAAACATCACAAGGTACTTTCTTTGAAGTTTGTGTTTGGATTGAAGAATATATAATTAAGTTGTTTTTAGACATTAGACGTCCAGGTGCACAGTGAAATTCGAGTGTTTTCTTAATAATATCATGTTTTTACTGTATTGGAATGGTTCAATTCATACTATATATTTAAGTAAAAATAATTAATATTCATGAATTGAAGAAGACACTCACATTTCTAATGTAGAAAAAATTTGAAAAGTTATAACTAATGATATATATGCATGTACGGTTGAATTTCATTTTCCATTCTATTTTTCCTAGTTGTAGTATGATATATAGATTTATCTTATAATTTGATTTGCAAGAAATATGGTTTTATTGATTTTGGTGAGAATTACTGAGTGTTTTATTCTTATAAGAATTATAGGAATTTTAGTTTGCTAAGAACTACATCTCTACAAGGTCACTGATCCTCTGCGGCTAGGTTTCTTGTGAATTAACTCGAATTCACATGAATTCGTGTCACTATTATGTATAATAATTATTACTATTATCCATATATGCTATTATTGTTATAAAAATACACTTGATATTTTGACAATGATAATATACATGCATAACAGTGATAATGAATATATATAATAGTGACAGTGTATATATATAACAGTGATAATTGATAAACCGAGTTCACGATGAACTCGTGTTGATACAAGTTTTTATCATCCTCTATATGGGCTTTCTCCCATATAATCACTTAATTAATCGTGATTAAATTCTACATCAATTTTAGATTTGATTTGATTATTTTTATATGTTAATAAATCGAAATGATTCCATCAGATATCCATTCCTCAAATGTCCAATCCTGAATATTCTTCTGAAAAGTATCTATTATACTTTGACTTCTTATTATATATATATGCTGACAGGTTGCTAATGGAAGTATTGTGAGGGAGCCATGTGATAGTCCAATTGTAAGTATATATATACGGTTTAATTTATAATTAAACTCAAATTAATAAATATTGTTTGTGCAGTAATTAATTAATTTATAAATATTAAATATTATTATATATAGGCAATAAGATTCTTTATGAGCAGCAATTTGAGAGTGGAAGGAATAAAGATGAAAGATAGCCCACAGTTCCATTTCAGATTTGATAACTGCAAGAACGTTCATATAGATTCAATCCACATAAGTGCCCCTGCTTTAAGTCCCAACACAGATGGAATTCATATAGAGAACACCAACAACGTCGCAATATATAATTCTCTCATATCCAATGGTACTACTCTTTTATTTATTAATTAATTAATTCCCTTCTTATAATTATAATTAATTATTTTCCTTAATTACATATATATATATATATATACTTTCCTCCAACAGGCGATGATTGTGTCTCCATTGGATCTGGTTGCTACGACGTAGACATAAGGAATATAACTTGTGGACCAGGCCACGGCATCAGGTATATATATCATTTTTTACGTTTTTTTTTACATAATGCATTATATAAGGTTCTTACATTAGTGATTTTTTTACATTGGTTCCGTTACAAAGAAGGGCAGTTTTTTAGGTTTATTATAGAGATGAGCAAATGTGTAATTTTTAGAATATTTGCACATTCATTCTGAGTATACTTTTGGGTGATAATTTTTGCAAACTTACCCTTTTTGTAATTTAAAGGAAAAATGTGTTCCTCTTTATTTTTTTTTTCTCTTTTACATTTTATTTAAAATGAAAAGTTTTAAATTGATTTTTTTTTTCATTTTGAGAGGCTCGTAAAATAATATTTCAATACATGAATAGTTTTCAAACCAAAAATAGTTTCTAATATATATATACCTAGTGAAATAATGTAAGAATTTGTTGGTTGAATTCTCTACATCACTTTTTATGAGGAGGATTAATTTAATACTTGCCTATATATAGCTCTAGTATCATTAGATACCTTATTTTAATTAAATGTCTGTTTTGAATCTCTACAAAACAACTTTAAAATAATTTTTTTTTTAAAAGCTGTGAGACGAAACTTCTAAAAAAAAAGTTGTTTTAAAAGTTATTTTTAGAGTTCTAAAAAAGACACTCATGAATATCGTCCACTAGCGTGGGGCCCACACCCTATCCTGACTAATTCTGTTTAATCGATCAGCATAGGGAGTCTAGGCAAGCAGAACTCGCGGGCATGCGCTTCCAACATCACGGTAACGGATTCCGTGATCAAGAACTCTGACAACGGAGTGAGGATCAAGACGTGGCAAGGAGGCTCCGGTGCCGTCTCCTCCGTCACCTTCCAAAACATCCACATGGACAACGTTAGAAACCCCATCATAATCGACCAGTTCTACTGTCTCTCCAAAGCTTGTTCCAACCGCACATCAGCAGTGTACGTATCCGACGTACAATATACGGGTATAAAGGGCACGTACGATGTTAGGAGCCCTCCAATGCATCTTGCTTGTAGTGATTCCGTACCATGCACAAACATTACATTTTCTGACGTAGAGTTGCTACCGGCCAAAGGGGACATGGTTTTGGACCCCTTTTGTTGGAATGCTTATGGACAATTGCAAACCTTAACCATTCCACCCGTTTTTTGCTTGTTAGAGGGCCAACCCGCCGCCGTTTCCGAAAACAACGTCGTATTTTGTTGAAGATGTATTATTGTAACGGCTTTAGATCATCATAATATGTGCATGTTTGCAATCAAGATTTGAACGGTGATATGCAGTTGATTTTTTTAAAGTTCGTATCACTATTTATTAGTGGTTGAAAACGTGCTCTATATTATGCTTTATGCTTCAAGTTATTAATATGGGTTCGTATGGTGTATGTTGTTTTTTGATCATTTTGTTATCGTCCACGTGTTATATATACATTCGTAGAAAACTTAAAAGTCAAACACATAAAAAAATGATTCAAATGATTATATTTACTAGAATATATTGTGTACATTATAACATGCAATTATTAGTTAAAGGTTGCATACACATATATAGGCCCTCCGGTTGTGAAATTAATAATATTTTATATTACCTCCGTCCACCAATCTTTTTCCCATTTGTGAAGTGGCACGTGATTTAATTAAAATTAGTATTATATTAAAATGATAGATAAAGTAAGAAAAAAATAGAGGTATTGTGGGGCCCAAATTTTTAGTTGTGAGTGTGGGTTATTTCCAAATAAGAAAATAAGAAAAAGTTTTATGGACAAACAAAAAAGAAAAGTGAGAAATAATTTAGTGGACAGAGGGAGTATTGTGTTTTGTCACATCAGAGTGCGTCAACGTTGTATTATGACTAATTAAGCGTATAGACAATGATTATATTTAAAAGAAAATTGAGGGGCATAGAATCGATTAGGAAAAAAATGTAACTATAGTATTAGGACTTCATGGTAAAAAAAAATCAAGATTTTACATGGATGGGAGTTGCTATTTTGTCTTATTAATTTGGGTGGTGCATCGGTCTGACCGTTAAAATTTTCAAATTTTCTTTAATTAAAGTGAAAATGGTAAAAATCTCAATTGAGAAACAAAATATGTTGGGCTAAGGATAAGATATTTGGATATTAAACCCATCTAATTAAAAATTCCTAAGGTCCATATCGATCTCTCTTTCTCTTCCTTCTCTCCTCTCTCCTCCGACTGCGACCATATATATCTATGATATCGTTGACCTTTTTTTCAAGAGTGTCCAAAGTTATAAACTTGAATTTCACACTACATTTAATATATAAATACTAAGACCATATTAAATTATATAATCAATGAGGTATAAAATAGAAAAACGTAGATATAGAATTAGAATTAATGCAGATAGGCCGTGCCTGCAGGCCTAAATTAGAAAGATATAGTGCACGCGCAGTTGGTGGGGTACACTTCATTCAGACTCGGTACATGCTCTGATCATAAAGGCAAGCTTAATCTCCTCCTTTTCAAACGTTAAATCCCATACAAAATATGACAACTTTGGAAATGGTTTTCTTTTGTTCCCTCTAACCTTTTCATTACTTGCATCAACATATGTCCAAACTTTGTCCACAAAAAATGTGACTCACTTCAACTCTTTTCATCCAAACGATGAGTCGTAGAGATCCAATAGGATTCAAGCTACAGGACAATCGTCTACAATATTTTAGTGAAAATTTGCTCCACCAGATTCGAATTCTCATTGGCGGGGGTTTTCTATCTGTTGTGATATCGAATCGACCTCAATAAGACTTTGAAACCTTTCAAGCAGTAATCAGAACCTTGAAAAACTCCGATGAACACAAAATGACAAAAATGAAAGAGAAAAACAAGGAACATAGAATTTTACGTGGTTCGATCAAATAATCTACGTCCACGGAAGGGGTTGCTCACTTTTACTAATCGATGAATAAGAATAACAGAGTACAAAGCGTATTCACAACTTATCTCATTTATCACTCAATATGCGTGTATATATTCTATGCATCATGAGTAGTTCTTAATCTCTGGTTTGAATATATATTCTATCACAAATTATTTATTCTATAAAAATATATGAATATATGTAAAATAACAATATTTAATTTAATAGTAACACAAATTTATTTTTAGTAACACACATGTGTCTATATAGTAATACCGTTTTGAAGTGAATATTTAAACTTATAATATAATATTATTTAATTTTTTTTAATTAACACATTAATTTAGAGAAAAAGAAAAGAAAAAGTTATGTGGTTAAGGGAAAAAAAAAAGGAAAGCAGATGAAATAAGATGTTGGGGCCTGGGAGGGTTAGCCGCGAGCGCGAGGTAAGGTAAGTGCGCGAGAATGAGTAAATAATTTCTGGAAGGGTATGCCGATCCATTTCTTTATTTTTAAGTTTATTTTTAAAAAAATTTATATAAATTTTTGTCTATAGATATTGATTGATAATTTTTTAAGCATTTGTAGTAATTTTATATGTAAATTTTTTTAATAGGTCTCAAATATGTAATGGGGCATAATCATTGTATAATGATAGATTAGTTTTACATAATTTATTATTCATAAATATATTATGCATATGTGTACAAATATATATAGAAATTACATTAATAAGTTTACATTTAATAATATTTTCTCAATGTCAACACATTTATTAGAATATTACCTTATTCAAAGCCAATATACTATAATATATATATGCATGACAAAAATTTATATAGAAATTTTAAAAAATAAACAAAATAAAATAAAGAGTAGGTATTATGTGAGTAATACTCACCGTAATAATTTCGTGAACGACATATTTTATTTCACGCAATAACACATATTGTGGTGTGTAATGTTAATTCACATGCAGTGTAGTGTTAGTTCATATACAGTGTGGTATTAGTTCATATACAATATGATTTTAGTTCATTCACTATGGCATACTACGTGTGGTGTTAATTCATATATAGTGTGGTGTTAGTTTATATACATTGTAGTGTTAGTTCATATACAGTATTTTATGTCATTTATCTCTAAAATAATCAAATCTCAAAATATTTAGAATAAATTTTTGTTCACCATAAAAATTTAATGTGTGTATCATTTACATAAAATTTTGCCTAAAATAAAATCTCACACGCGCCCCCAGGAGGTTAACCCCGCGATTAATATGTTCTCGCTCTTTCCCATTATACGCCCAGCGGCCCAAGTTACTCAATTTTTTACCATACAAATGAGTTGACTTTTTTCTTTTTTTTTTATTTGTTGTGAATTTAAAAAAATAATCAAATAATATTATGTATAAATTTAAAAATTTGTTCTTAATTTATGTTACTATATGAACAAATACGTGTTACTATAAGAGAAAATATATGTTACTTTCTGGACTAAATATTGTTATTTTATGTATATTTATTTATTTGTATAAAATAAATATTTTTTCATAGAATATAAGAGAAATGTGTATTAATATAAAAAAATATTAGTTTTTCATAAATATTTATTTATTTTTATAGAATAATTATTTTTTGATATAATAACACAAATAAAATAGTAAAAAGTGTGTTATTACATGAATTAATATACTTAAATTTAAAGGGATGATGATTAAATTAAAAACACATTTATTTTTATAAAAATACATTTTGACCTTACAGTAACACGCATTTGCCCATATAATAACACACATTTGTCCATATAGTAACACAAATTGGAGAGCAAATATGTGTTACAATTAGAGCAAATGTGTGTTACTATTAGAGCAAATGTGTGTTACTCTCTTATAAAATATTGTTATTTTACATATATTCATTTGTTTTTATAGAATAAATAATTTTCACATAATGTAAGAATAAAATGTGTGTTACTATAAGAGCAAATATTGATTATTCACAAATATTTATTTATTTTTATAGAAATAATAATTTTTTTTCATATAATAGCATATGTATTAAATGAAACAATATATCTAGATTTAAATGGGTGATGAATAAATTAAGAAACACATATTTATTCTCATAAAAATATATTTTGTCTATATAGTAACACACATTTGTTCATATAGTAGCACAAACTGGGAGACAAATGTGTGCTACTATTAGAACAATGTGTGTTACTATCTTATGAAATGTTATTATTTTACATATATACATTTGTTTTTATAGAACAAATAATTTTTCACATAATGCAAGAGCAAAATGTGCGTTATTATAAGAATAAATATTGATTTTTTATTATAAAAATAATTATTTTTTCATATAATAACATATGTAAAAATAGTAAAAAGTGTGTTATTACATGAAATAATATACCTAGATTTAAAGGGGTGATGAATAAATTAAGAAACAAATATTTATTCTCATAAAAATATATTTTGTCCTTATAGTAACACATATTTGCTCATATAGTAACATAAATCGGGAGATAAATGTGTGTTATTATTAGAATAAATGTGTGTTACTATCATTACTACAAAAATGACTTTGCATAGCTTCACTTAGAAAGCTCATTAGCAAATGAGCTCTCTAAGTGAGCACTTAGAGATCT
>JAPKLY010001082.1:0-27004 GCA_026898435.1 Prunella vulgaris
AGTTACATGTTTTTTTAAAAAAAAATTCCAACTCAATAGTGTTTTTTTCACACACTACAGAGAACTTGGAAAAGAGTTGCACAGGCTCAAAACTTTAGCCTCATAAATATAAGTTTTTGTCTCAAAATAATGAGATTTGAAGTGAAAAATCCCACATCTACAAATGTTTATTAGATCTAAAACCACAGAAAATTATCCGTACACATTTGCCAAAATTTGATGAAGATTTCTTGGAAAATGACTTTAATTAGAAGACGAGATATATAGTTACATACCTTTTGTAGAGAGCCTCCGACTTGATAGTATTAAACACAAAATAATTAAGCAGTGATATATATAAATCAAGAACTATCCTGCAGAAATGATGAAGAAAATGCATATTCAGCTCAAACTTGATCATTATATATATGTAACGAATTAATAATATAATTATTAGATAAAAAATTGTGTAGTAAGAAAAAACTAGAATGATTATAATTGTAATTTATTAGTAAACTCTAGCATTAAATAGAATGAATCAAAGGACTAGAAACTAGGATTACAAATCTAGAACAAATCAAACTAGAAAGATTTAGAACTTGCATTAGCAATCTATTTTATGATGTAATTCAAGCACAACCCAAATCAAAGAAATACAAATATAATTTGAAAAGTTCTTGTCCACCCATCAAAATCATTTTTCCATTTCAATTATCTTAAGAATTGCTCGAGTTTCACTATTTATTTAACAGATATACTGAGTATAGGTAATTTTTTTTATTTTAGTATTTTTACTTTTTTCATTAATTTGAAAAAGTGTTTCGCATGGCAAAAACTTGAATGAACGCGAAGTTCACAATGAACTCGGATTTAACACCTATCATTGTTATGTATACACACTATCATTATATATATGTACATTCAATATCAACGTTATGCATATACACTATCACTGTTAAAAAAATCAAGCATATTTTTATGACAGTGATTGTGTTTATAAATAATAGTGATATGAGCTCATGTGAACTCGGGTTCACAAGAGACCTACTCCATTTGAATTTGTATTTCAAATTTTCATTTTTTTAATTTATTAAGATATTTTATTTTATTTTTATTATATAAATGAGTTGGAATTTTTAATTTAGTTTATGATTTTTTCTGTTGGACATATCCCACTCAGCGTACCATGTCAAAAGAAAAAAGCCCACTTCATACGATTTCCTCAGAAATGACACACTTTTATGCAATAATTTTCAATAGAATGAAATCCGCGAATTTTAAAAATATATCAGATTAAATTGATAAAGGACTATTTTAATAAAAATAAATGTGTTTTTTTAACTCCCGACTTTTGGGTGATAGATAAATTTTTTTCACATGCACTAGGAAATGAGTTACAGTAGCTCGAAAGTGTCTCATACATATACATTTTTGTCTCAAAATAATCAAATGTAAAGTGAAAAATCCCAAATCTACTAATGACTTTAGAAGGTAAGATAGATAGATTGAATTAATTACCTTTTGTAGACAGCCTTCGACTTGAGAGTATTAAATACAAAATAATTAAGCAGTCGTACAAATCAAGAGCTATCCTGCAGACATGATGAACAAACTGCTTATTCAGCTAATCAGTTATATTAATTATATGAAGAATTAATTAATTATAAAATGGAGATTGATAAAATGCAACGACGTACCCAAACTCAAAGAAACACAAAAATATATGATGACTTTCAAGTCATGATAATATTATCTTATCTTTGATTTTTGGTTGGGACAAAAATGATGACTTTCAAGTCATGATAATTTTGAGTGGCTGAGAAAGACTTGGAATATATTAATTCATTAATATCTTATCTCTATAAGGCAGGTGGGACATGATTTTTTTTTTCCTGGTGGAATTTAGAGCTATGGCTCATTCCGGATCCATTTGATTATTGGTTCAATCAATAACTATTTGATTTCAGTCAATTTTTATTATTGGGTTAATTGATAATTATTGTGGATGATTTTTTTTCAATAGCTTTTACTCTTATATTTTTTAATTTATAAATGATATTTTGATTTTAAAAAAATCATCAGCAATCTTGAGTAGATTATTTGAGATGATGAGGATAAAAAAACACATCTATGGATCATATAATTGAATCACTTTGGTAAAAGTATAATGTACGAACCTTATACTACATAATGTCTTAATCATAAATATTACTTCCTCCCACATTTGAAGAAAGATTTGTGAAGAAGGTAGTAATATTTTATATAATTATAAGTCATTAAATTATATATCTTTCTCCTTATAAATTAAGGGTATGTTTGGTTCGTAAGATAAAACTATCTATTCGTTGACGGACGGATATATAGTTTTATCTTACGAACCAAACATAAGTTAATTCAAACTGAAAAAATTATAGACCTATATTAAGATATTTGGTCAGATTTAAATCGATTGAAGGTGGACGGAGGTGAGAATTTTAAAATATATTTTTATTTTGAGGTGTATAAATTTCTGTGGAACGAACTAAAAAATATAAACAAACTTTTAAGAGGGGAGATAGTAAAATATTATTAAAAAAGAATTCATTAATTTTTTGTTGGGCTTTTCTACGGTCAGGAAGGGGTTTCGCCCTTCCTGACGTCAGTAAACCAATGAAATGTCGAAAAATAATATTACATCGCCCTGGACGATATAGTTTCACCCAAGGCCAAAAAATTAATTTTAATAAATAAAATATAGAAAATTACTGATATATCCTTTTGTAATTTAAAAAATTAAATAATTTATTCTTAATTTTAAAAATTATAAAACTCTTTTTAAATATATTTTATATTAAAAAACAATTATTTTTTAAATATATTTTATATCCAAACTCAAAGAAACACAAAGTGATCAATAATGCACGCAAATGTGTAGAAATATTATCTTATCTTTGATTTTTGGTTGGGACAAATTAAAATGATGACTTTCAAGTCATGATAATTTTGAGTGGCTGAGAAAGACTTGGATTAATATAATTCATTATCTTATCTCTATAAGGCAGGTGGATGGGATTTAGAGCTATGGCTCCTTCCGGACCCATTTCAGTCAACTTCTATTATTGGTTCAATCAATAACTATTTGATTTCAGTCAATTTTTATTATTGGGTTAATTTGTAAATATTGTGGATTATTTTTTCAATAGCTTTTATTCTTATATTTTTTAATTTATAAATGATATTTTGATTAAAAAAATCATCAGCAAGTTTGAGAAGGTTTGATTATTTACATGATGAGGATAAAAAAACACATTTATGGATCAATTTGGTACAAGTATAATGTACAAACCTTATACTATGTTATGTCTTACTCATAAATATTACTACCTCCGTCCCATATTTATTTTTCTCTTTTATTATTTTTTATGAGAAAAATATAATAAAAGTGGGAAGAATAACTTGTGGCGAAGGTAGTAATATTTTATATAATTTTTCACTTATTAGCATATATGCTGCCGTTCATTATGCATATTATAAGTCATTAAATTATATATCTCTTCTCTTTACAAATGAATAAGTTAATTCAAACTGAAAAATGATAGGCCTATATTACGATATTTGGTCAGACTGAAATCAACTGAAGGTGGACGGAGGTGAAAATTTTAAAAAATATTTTTATTTAGAAGTGTTCAAATTTTTATGGAACGAATTAAAAGACATAAACAAAATTTTAGGAACGGAGATAATATATTTTTATTAAAAAAGAATTCATTAACTTTTTGTTTACATAACTTAAAAAGATAATAAATGTTTGGAATTGAAAGTTTACCTACAATCTTCATATTTTGCCTTTACACTGAATTAAGAGGGAGGGAAGGAAAGAGAGAGAGAGAAAAAGAGATGTCCTCTCTCCGTCGGCAGAGAGCCTCCCGACCTAATGTCCGCCGTCACAATCCTTTCGTCAACTTTCCATTACCCCATCGTCCCAATCCTTCAACATATCCCAACACCATCCCAATAGCCTTTAACCACCAAGCTCGGCCCTCTTCACAAAGGAAATCCAGCAAACCTAGAAATTTGGAGAAAGTGTTTATGTCAAACTTCACGAATGATTGAACAGAGAAGGATGTTTTTGAGTGGCTTCACCGTTTGGGTCGTATCACAGAAGTTTATATTCCAAATAGAAGAACTAAATAGGGAAGAAGATTTACATTTGTTACGTTCATCGATTCGTCCAATATTTTGCATATAGCCCAAGAAATTGACAAGATGTGGATATGGTCCGTGCCTCTATTGCTCGAGTTTTGCCAGTGGCTCCACCATCTAGGGCTCGTTGTCCATTTTCTTCTAAAGCCCCTTCCCTTGGGGGTTTTAGAGACTGCGCAAATCCACGTCTTGGGCCTTCGCAGGAATTTTTTGAAGAAGCCCAGTCAAAATCTTATTTTTCAAAAGGGCGGGCCCAAGATAATAAGATTAATTTTTTAAAGGCCCAAGTTAAATGCACCCACTATTGTTAGTAGTACACCCATTAAATAAATACACATAATATAAAATTAGTACACCCACCATTAATTATCTTGGAGAAATCGAACTTGTTATGGTGTGTTTGCCGTGATTTCAATTCAATTATGCACCTAACGGAAAGGAAAGGGTCGAAAAGCTATTATTCATCGAGGGACATTTCTGCTTTTAGCCACTTCATTGAAGTATCAAATGTAATGGACTTGCCACTTCTCCGTAAACGTTTCACTTGGTATAAAGACAACGGGTCAGGCTACAGTAGGCTAGATCGGTTCTTGGTCTCTACAGGCCAATTCATGTCAGACAGGCCACCCAAGAACCTTCTCTGATCACGTTCCTATCTCATTATCCATGGAATCTCCCATCAATTGGGGTCCAAAACCTTTCAAGGTTGTAAATTGGACCTTCGTGGAAATTTAGAGAATTTAGAGAAATTGTCTACTCTTCGTGGAAGTCCACTGAAGTTATAAATCGAAGGAAACAAGTTGGATAAAGAAATAAAACTGGCTGAATCTCGGTTGGTTACTCTCGATGAAAAATTGGATTCTAAGGGTTGGTCTCGGGAGGAAGCAGAGGAAAGGAAGAAAATTATTTGTTCGCTGGAAGAAAACCTCTCTAAACGCTATAGACTTGCATTTCAAAAATTGAGTGTCAAATGGTTGCGCGAGGGAGACACCAATCCCACTTTCTTCTACGTGTTGGTCAACAAGAAATTGAAGATGTCGAAATCAAATGTGTTTCCATCTGCGGAAAATGGGTGGAAAATGGTGAGGAGATGAAAGATGAGATATACAGATATTTTAAATCCTCTTTTACTAAGGAAGAGTGGTCACGTCCTAAAATGTCCGGAATCATTTGTCCTAAAATTGGGATCACAGGAAATATTTTGCTTACGGCTGAGTTCTCAAAGGAGGAAATATTTTATTTTATTTGCAAATTTCTTTGGCACAACCTCCTTGTTGCTGAACAGAATACCATCTTTGATTTGCCCTGCTCTTCATTCCTGTAAAAAAAAAAGTTCTAAATAACATTATATTATCAATTCGGAACTAAGGGGGGTGTATTGAATTAGGATTTTAAAAGACTTTTTTAGCTGAAAAAAATCCTGCAGATTTTAAAGATTTTGTAGGATTTTGGTGACTTTTAAGACTTTGCAGGATTTTGTAAGACTTTTAAAATAAGGATTTTAATGGATTCTATAGGACTTTGTAGACTTTGCAGAATTTCATGGATTTGTGACATACAATAAAAATTCAAAATTTTTCATACCTTCAAATAAAAAAAAAAAAAGAAAAAGTTAAAGACAAAAAAAATCATAATATCATGTCCTTTTAAATAGCATTACTCCACATATTCATAGCTATACTAGTCCTCCAAACATTAGCGTCATGTCGTTCTTGCTCTTGAGTTTGAATGATAGGCTCAAAATCACGGTCTTCATTAACTGGTAATGTTGAAGATGAAGGTTCGTCCACCGATTCAATTGGAAATTCATGAGAATGACATTCTTTGCGAATAAAGTTATGTAGAGCTGCACATGCTAATATTATCAATATAAAAAAGTATCGAAATTGAATAATCAAAGCAACCAAAGTAAAATATAACAAAACTCAAATACCGTAAAAAAATATTATCAATATAAAAATATTACCTAATGACATATGTAATATATAATAGTAGTATTATAATAATACTATATAAAAATAAAGATTTATCTTGTATATAAGTTAGGATGAACAATATCATTTTTTAATACTATTTAATGATTAATTATTAATTATTTTTATTTATTCTAGTATATATGTATATATAATATTATATTACTCTTCGTCACTGTAATTATTTTATCGTTGATGTTATAAATGTAGAGATGAAATTATAAGGTTAAAACTATTTTAGGTCTTAAAAATAAATAATTATATATAAATCAATTTGGGGATAAATAAAGTCATTAATTAAAAAAGTCCACCGAAATCCTAGAGGTTTTGATGGGATTGTTGGTATTTATAAAATACACTAAAGAATCCATCAAAATCCATCAAACCCAACAATCCTTTAAAATCCTTATATTTTTTAATACCAGTGGATTGTTTTAAAGTCTTTTAAAATCCTGATTGAATACCAGTGGATTGTTTTTAAGTCTTTTAAAATCCTGATTGAATACCAATGGATTATTTTTAAATCCTTTAAAATCCTGATTGAATACCAACAGACTTTTTTATAAGAAAAAAGTCCTTTAAAATCCCACGAAATCTTAAACGAATACACATTGAATCAGAAACTGTTTCTCATCATAAATTTGTAATTTGAGTACAAGATGAAAAGAGAATTGAATGAATTGAAAAGATACATATTCTATCCTAATGAGAAGGTTTATATAGTGAAAATACAAAAGTAATCCCTAATTACTAATGTTGCTAACACTTTATAAAAGGGAAAATGTTCAAATTGGACCCTAAACTTTTGTCTCAGATACAAATTGGACCCTAAACTATTTTTTGAATCAAATATGCCCTTCAATTTTGAAAAAATATACGAATTGGACCCTGAACTTTTGTCTCAAATACAAATTGGACCCTAAACTAAATTTTGAAACAAATATGCCCTTCAACTTCGAGAAAATATAAAAATTGGACCCTGAACTTTTGTCTCAGATACAAATCTGACCATAAAATATTTTTTAAAATTAAAATTAAAATTACAAATAAAATAGTAATTGAAAAACTAAAAAAGTTAATTAAAAAATAGATAAATATTTAAATAATTAAAAATTTTAAAAATCAAATTTATAAAAATTAGATGAATATTTAAATAATTAAATAAAAAAATCATAAAATGAATAAAATCAAAAAATTTATTAAAATAAATCAAGTAAATCTTTAACTAGTAAAATAAAATTCAACTAAATCTTTAAAGTTTAAAAACGAAGAAGTAATTTTTAAAAATTTAAATTTTAATTCAAGATAAATAAAATTAAAATATAGTTAACTTTTAATTTAATTATTTATGAAATACAGTTGATTTTTTTTTAAAAAAAATCTAAGTTTAGCCTATTTTTTAAAGATTTTTTTAATTTGATATTTTTTTGAAGATTTTGTTTATTTTATGTATTTTTTTAAATTTTAAAACTTTTTTTATTTTACTTGATTTATTTAATTTTTTCAGATTTTGGTTAGGTGTATTAAAATACTACCTAATTTAATTTTTTTGAAGATTCATTTTATTTTCTCTTTTTTTTTTATTTTTTCAGATTTTTATTCTTTTACTGAATTTTAAATTTTAATTTATAATTTAATTTTTTAATATTTACGAAGTTTTTTAATTTTTTAAAATAATATTTTAATTTATATCTAAGACAGAAGTTTAGGATCGTATTTGTACATTTCCCCAAAGTTGAAGAGCATATTTGTTTTAAAAAATAGTTTAAGGTCCAATTTGTACCTGAGACAAAAGTCCAGGGTCCAATTTGTGCATTTTCTCGAAGTTGAAGGACATATTTATTTAAAAAATAATTTAAGGTTCAATTTGTACCTGGGACAAAAATTCAGGGCCCAATTTGTACATTTTCCCTTTATAAAATGAATAACAACTTTACAAATAAAAGAAGTGAAATAACACTTCTTTTACTCTTTAGACCCCCCCCCCCCCTCAAAATGAGAGTGAATGTTCAAGAGCTTCATTTTGGACTTGAATGTGTTGAAAGGAGTTGGTAGAAGAGACTTCGTCATTATATCTGCTAAGTTTTCTTCAGTGGGTATATGAATGACTTTGAGAGTTCCTTCCTTGATTTTTTCTCTTGTGAAGTGACAATCAATTGAAATGTGTTTGCTTTTGTCATGGAAACAAGGATTGTGAGCCATTTGATAAGCAAATTTGCTATCTGTGTAAAGAGTTATTGGAAGTTGGACGGGAATCTTGAGATCTTTCAAGACATAGAGAATCCATTGAATTTCACAAGTAGTGGTGGCCATGGCTCTATACTCTGCTTCAGCTGATGATCTACTAACTGTATTCTTCTTCTTTGACTTCCATGAAATAAGAGAGTTTCCCAAGTATATAGTGTAACCTGTGACACTTTTTCTAGTTTCTATACATCTAGCCCAATCACTATCAGTATAAGAATGTAATTTAAAATCATTCATAGAGGAATAAAAGATACCCAAACCTGGTGTGCCCTTTAGGTATCGTAAAAGCATGTGTACAACAATCATATGTTCCTTGGATGGGTTGCTCTTGAACTGGGATAGTGACTGAACTACATAAGATATATCCGGCCTTGTGACTGTTAGATAAAGCAGTTTTCCAACAATTTTTCAGTAAAGTATTGGATCAGTTTTGTTAGTTTCATCAGCCTGCACAAGTTGTAATTTTGAATCCATAGGTGTATTACAAGGTTTGCTGCCTAAATAACCAAAATCAGTTAAAAGATCTAATGTGTACTTTCTTTGACACAAGGTTAGTCCCTTTTCTGACCTTGCTACTATCAATACCAAGCACATACTTTAACACACCTAAATCTTTTATAGTAAACTTATTGTGCAGGTAACTTTTGACATTTGTTATTTCATCCATAGAGCTACCAGCTACAATAAGATCATCAACATAGCAAACAATAGCTGTGAATGATGTATCACTTTGTTTAGTAAATAAAGAATTATCAGCCAAAGATTGCACATAACCAATTTCAAATAAAGAATCTGAAAGTTTGGTAAACCATTGTTTTGATGCTTGCTTCAAACCATAGAGGCTTTTATTGAGTTTGCAAACTCCTGTGTCCGAATCAATACAATAACCAGGTGGAGGACTCATATATATTTCTTCAGTTAAGTCTCCATGTAAAAAGGCATTATTTACATCTAATTGATGAATGAACCAGTTTCTAGCTATTGCAACAGAAAGTAATATCCTTACAGTGGTAATTTTAGCAACAGGACTAAATGTATCAAAGTAGTCAACACCTTCTTGTTGTGTATAACCTTTAGCAACCAATCGTGCTTTATATCTTTCAATAGACACATCTTGTTTATACTTGTTTTTATAAACCCACTTACAACCAATACAATCTCTATTTGGTGGCAAGAAAACTAGAGTCCATGTTTTAGTTCTTTCTAAAGCATCTAACTCAGTTTTCATAGCTTACTGCCAATTAGGAATGTCTTTGACCTTTTTTATAAGATTTAGGCTCTAGATTTTGAGAAATAGATCCAGTAAAAACCTTATGAGCAGAGGAGAGTCTTACAGTAGATTAAAAATCAGAAATATCATATTGTTTTCCACTTGAAATAGTCAAATTGGCCTCTGAAATGTCATGATTTAAAAACTTAGGTAAAGAAGTCTAATAAACCTTTAAATAAGCAGCTTGAGACCTAGACCTAGTAGACTTTCTAATATGATTTTCATGCAAATTATCAACATGAGAAACAGGTTCAACAGCCCGACTATCAGAAATATCAGGTTCAATAGCCTGATTATCAGAAATTTCAGGTTCAATAGCATGTCTATTGGATACATCAGGTTCAATAGCCTGTTTATTAGATACATCAGGTTCAATAGTCTGTCTATTAGATACACCAGGTTCAATATCTGAATAATCAACAAGTAAATGATCAAAAAACTCATCATGGACCTCTTGATGGATAACTTTATTATTAGAAATAACAGAAGTTTGAGAAGTATCATCAACAAAGTCATTATTATGTTGTAAAAAAGAATTATTAGCAATCAAGAGCTGAAAAAACTCATTATCCCCCTTTTTATCAGCAAAAGGAAAAATATTTTCATAAAAACTAACATTTCTTGAAATAAAAACTTTGCCAACATCTAAATCAAGTAATTTATAACCTTTTGTACCAAAAGGATATCCCAGAAATACACATTTAATGGCTCTTGGGTCAAACTTATTTCTGTTGACAGATAGAGTATTGGCAAAACATAAACAACCAAATGATCTTAGAAAAGAATAATCAGGTTTTCTACCATACAATTTTTCAAAAGGGGACAAATTGTTTTGAACAGCAGTTGACATTCTATTAATTATGTATGCAGCAGCCAAGATGCAATCACTCCAATAAACAATAGGCAATGAAGATTGAAAAAACAAGGTCCTAGCTACTTGTAAAAGGTGTTGGTGTTTTCTTTCAACCAAACCATTTTGTTGTGGGGTTTCCACACAAGATGTTTGATGAATTATTCCCAATTTATGATAAAAATCATATAGCAATAACTCGGTGCCATTAAGAAACTACGTCAAATGATATTGATAATTAAAATAATATGATATATATTGTGCTCAAACTTAACCAAACCATTCTTTAAAACACAATGTTAATAACAACAACATTCCTCAGTTTCAGTGAATAACATAAATAAAGCTAAGGTTGAATTCAATCTTTATATAAAATAAATCTTAAATATGAATCCACTTTTAATTGAAAATAGGAAAACACACACATATATATATGATAGTTATCAAACATGCAAATTTCTTTGGCACAACCTCCTTGTTGCTGAACAGAATACCATCTTTAATTTCCCCTGCTCTTCATTCCTGAAAAAAAAATGTTGTAAATAACATTAACTGCAATAAATTCACTTTTTACCAACGAATTTTTTCCGTTGGTAATCAATAAAATTACATTTACTAACGGTTAGTAACAGATTTACAACAAAAAATTTCGGTTGCTATTTAGCTCGTTGCTAAATTTACCAACGAAATAGTAGTCTGTTAGTAAAATATTTCAACAAATTACAAACAGAAAATAAATTATTACCTTCAATAATCAGTCTGTTGGTAATCCATCAGAAAATCAGTTAGTAAACATAATCTGTTGGTAAATTCATATTTTAAACCGTTAAAAATCTCTTGGTAATTCGTTAATAAATTTTGTTAGTAAATATATCTGTTAGTAATCCGTTGGTGATATTTGTTAATAATTCGTTACTAATTTATTGCTAAAGCTTGACAAATCCTGACAAAACTTGTTAGTAATCCGTTGCTAAATTTTGTTAGTAATCTATTGGTAATTTTTTAAAATTTTTTAATTTAATATTTTGCCCCTAATATAAACTTTTTATCATGCTTTTCAAAATACATAATAAACTAAAGCAATAAAATATTCATATTTATCCAAAAACTTATAACATAAACTTTAAATCCAAAACCAACTATTTCAAGGTTCATTACTTTACTCTACCAATAAGCTATAATTTCGATCTCAATTCAAAGTCAACGTAAATTTAAAATAAGCAAAATTTCTAAGTGATAATCTCATCCTAATCATCGTCACGAGATTGATCTCATAAAATTAGAGTCTGAGGCGTTTACACGCTGCACTAGGCATATTGTCTCCTCCATTTGCGTTTGTCGTGCAACAATATCATCCAATACTCGTTGGACCTCAGCTCGACCCTCAGCACGACCTTCAGCACGACCTTCCTCTCTAATGCGCTCAACAATTTTTACAATGACATGAATGTCAGCAACAACATCTGCAGAAAAGAAGGTGAAACCATTATGTCAGAAGGAACTCTGCAGTTAACTCTTTCAAATTGCATTATAATTATATAATTAATATGTGGTGAATAATATGGCTTAGAACTTGAGATATACCATTCAAATAGTTTTTTAGTTCATGGACCACAGCTGCATCTTTGACAAAGGAAACTGCATAAAAAGTCAACTTTGTTCTCCACTCCAAATTTGATATCATCCCAGTCTTGTTTCTGTTCAATGTCGGTGCAGGAAGATCATTACCCAGGTTGACAAAAATGGAAGCACATATCACACAGCAGTCTAAGCGAAATTGATAAGCATGGATATACAACATCATTATGGAGCATAAGAAGAAGGTTTGATGATTTAACATATATGACTGCTTATCTAACCAGTAATTAATTGATGGAAGGGTGGCACTTTTTCCCCGAACATTAAGATGGCGCCAAGATTTAAGCTCTCCCCCATCAACAACCTCACATTTCACTGATTCCTCAGTCTTTGATTTCACCAAAAAACGACATCATACCACCTGCACCATCAATCCAGTAGTCAGCTGCAAGCAAAAGAAATACAAGAACCCCAGAGTGTTATTTCTGGAAATTGATAAAGCCACTATGATATTATTTATTTTTTATTTTTTTTATAGGTCAAGTGATTCAAACCCATAATCTCAAGGTCATAAATAGTGGGGCTCTGACCACGTCGTCAAGATTAAAGCATAGTATCCCCCATCCCCACAAAAAAAAAAAAACAAAAAAGAGGAGATAAAACTCATAGAAGTTTGAAAAAAACAGTTGCACAAGCAAAAAATCAACCATTAACAGTTACTCGGCATATGGCAATGTTCAGATGTTCAATTTTCAAATGCGAAAAACTGTGAATGATGAACTTAGTATAGAAGCCACGTCTACTATAACCAAGTTTCTAAATGGATAAACAGTGAAGATATTCATCCATGGATAACCCAGTATGATAATGAAAACAAACACCATTAATAAAAATTATACTAGTTGTGTACCATCAACAAGAAGCATGTCCCCGACTTCTACATCATTAACAAAATCATCATAGTTGACACTGACACAATCTACTGTGCCAACTCCTCTTCGAATTGTAAAAGTAATTTCCTGACCAGTTTCTAATGTAATCGGTTGAGGTAAATCACCACCCCTGCCAGAAGAATTCAAAATATCAAAAAAACATTAGATAAAAGTGAACGAAAACCTCAGATCACAGCCAATGCCTAAGAGCTCAGAAGGAATTAAGCAATTAATGTAGAAAACTTTCTTCATAATAATTTCTACTTTCCCATGAAGCTTATCCGTTTAGTGTATCTCAACCTTATTTAGGTTGGCGTGCTTGAAAAAGGTTCAAGCAATCTCTGCTACAAAAAGAATATCACTAATGGCAGCTAAAACTTTAAGTTTCCATGGTCATATCCCTTAGGACATCCACGAAAAATTCTCATTAAGATGTAATCAAAAGTTCTCATGCTCGACTAAACGTAAAATTCTGCACCTATCTTCTCTATAGAGCTGGATGTTGTAATCTCAGAAGCTGGTTGAGTATATATAAGTGACCAATTTCTAACATGATGTATTGCTGGCATTTGTTTTCAGTTATACATAAAAACTACCACTTATAATAATGTAATAATAGCATAAGCCTCTCAACTAATGCTGCATGGCAGCATGGGTGCCCCATCTTTCAGGTTGTAATACAAAGACAAATCACGGCAAATCAATTCATATCCGTCACACCTTTCTAAACCTTCGATGAATTCAGCACTAATCTTTACCAACACTTTTAATTTTGTTGATTGGTGCAATAATTAATGTAGAAACCAAAAACTTATAATTCAGCAATAACAAAAAAAAAAAGTCACCTCAATACATTGTACTAATTAACTACATATAAACCAGTGATGCAAATGGCGGCCGCCTAGGCGCTTGGCGGTGGCTGACCGCCGACGACTATGCCTTGGCGATGAGAAATGGCGGAGATCAGGTTTGGCGCCGCCTAGGCGGTCTCGGCGGTTTCAAGAAAACGGCGGGTTTGGCGGGATTTTTGGTTTTTTTTTTTTTTTTTTAAGTTATGTGATGATAACTTAGTTTAAACTATTAACTAATAAAGTAAACTAATAAATTAACAATTAATAAGTAAAGTAGAAACAAACAGAGACGTGAATACAAGATTGAGAGAAAGGGGGAAAATCAAATAGAGAGAAATTGAAACCCTAATTTGCGCGTTGCCCTATTGAGGCCAGCAAACCCTACAGCTTCGACGGCGTCTCCGGCCACAACTTCAACGGCGCCGACGCTTCCTCCCTGCTCCCACGCCGCCTCCTCTGCCTCCCTGCTTTCACGCTGCTGCTGCCTCCCTGCTCAGCCTCTGCATCCCAAGGTACGTTGTTCAGTGATTCATTCTTTGTTGCATTTCATCGAGTAGATTGTTGGCACATTTTTTGCTGTTGGCCTCGAGTAGATTGTTGGCACATTTTTTGCTGTTGGCCTGTGAATTTGTTTTACATTTCTTCTTGTTCTCTTGGATTTCATATAAGAATAAATTAACAGAAAATTAACTCAATACATTAGTTTTGTTTGCTTATTCAGGCTCCTTGGCTTTGGTTTGTTTTTTTGGATAGGATGACTGAGACACCGACAGGTTCGTCAGCTTCGGTGACTGGTGCTGCATTACTCAAGCGAAAATCGGACGATGTAGGATGGGAATATGGCGTACTATATGATCCAACCAATTTCGATAAAATTAAATGTCTTTTGTGTGGTAAAGAGATGTCTGGAGGAATTAGTCGATTGAAGCAACATGTTGCAGGCATACAAGGACAAGTAGTTAAATGTACAAAAGCCAGTGACAAGGATAAAGAGAAGTGCAGAAATGCATATTATGCAAGTAAGAGGAAGAAAATTGAGAAGAAAAAAGATGATGAAGAGCTGAGTTCGTGAGTGAATATTGAGATGCACATTGATGAGGAGAATGAAAGATTAGGAGAGTCGGCTGGGTCTAAATCTCAAAGTTGTGTTGGACTTGGACCTATGGATAGGTTTGCAAGTCAGATCAATCCCGAAGAAACTTTGAACCTTGGCAAGAAAATGCGTGATCAAAACATCAAAGAGGCAATTTGCAAGGAAAAGCTTGATCGAGTAAAGGAATACGTTTGTAGATTTGCTTATGAAGCAGGTCTATCATTTTCTATATTCGAGCTAGATAGTTGTAAGTTGATGTTTGAGGCTATTGGCCAATATGGAGTGGGATGTAGGCCTCCTTCAAGATATGAGATGAGTGAGTCATTCTTGAAGAAAGAAGTTGAAAGGACAAAAGAGTTGCTAAAGCCACAAGAAGAAGAGTGGAAACTTAATGGGTGTTCAATTATGACCGATGCGTGGAGCGATCGAAAGAGAAGGAGCATCATGAATTTATGTGTGAACTCTAGATTGGGCACTGTTTTTATTTCCTCCAAGGACTTCTCAGACACTTCACATACAGGCCAAGTAATCCACGATTATGTCGAAAAGTGCATTCAAGAGGTTGGTATTTTTATGTTAACGTTCATAAATTATTTTATTTAAGTTCAATTCTCATTTCATTTGTTGTTAAAATAGGTTGGTCCGGAAAATGTTGTTCAAGTAGTTACTGACAATGCCTCGAACAACATGGCTGCTTCAAGATTGTTGAAGAATAGTAGGCCTCAAATCTTTTGGACTTGTTGTGCTGCCCATTCGATCAATCTTATGCTTGAAAGCATTGCAGATCTACCAAGGTTCAAGAAAACAATTGAGCAAGCTAAGGCATTAACCATTTTTATTTATGCTCATCATAAAACATTAGCTATGATGAGGACGCACACAAGAAGGAGAGACATAGTGAGACCGGGAGTCACTAGATTTGCATCGTCGTTTCTATCTCTCCAGAGCATAAATGAGAAAAGGGCGGAACTAAGGGCAATGTTTTCGAGCATTGAATGGGAGCCATGCAAATTTGCTAAGACTACCAAAGGAAAAGCAGCTTACACTACCGTGTTGAGTATGTCATTTTGGAATGGTATTTTCTCATTCTTGCAAGTGTTCACTCCACTCGTGAAAGTCCTTCGACTTGTAGATGGGGACAAAAAGCCATCTATGGGCTTTGTATATGGTGAGCTTATGAAGGCGAAACAAGAGATACAAACATCCTTGAACAACATTTCAAAGAACTATCAACCAATAATTGACATTATTGATGAAAGGATGAAAGATAGGCTCGATGGTCCACTTCATTTGACAACTTACCTCCTGAATCCATTCTACCATTATCAGGATCCTTCACTTCACTTGAGTTCGGATATTGCAATTGGTGTTCTTGATTGTTTGGATGTTTTATATCCTGAGGATCTTGATGTGAAAAACAAGATTATGAATGAGGAGCTACCGAAGTACAAGAATAAGGATGCTCTATTTGGGAGACAAGTGGCAATTGCTGCATGCACGGGTGGTATTACCATTGAAAAGTTTGATCCATGTAATTATTATTCTTAAGATGTTTCTTAAAGAATTTCAGTTTAAGTATATACATTTGAATATTTAATATTTTATTCTTTCTTTTGTGTAGTAAATTGGTGGGCAAATTATGGTTCAGTCACTCCTAGGTTGCAAAGACTTGCTATGAGGATACTTTCTCTGACTACTAGCTCATCGGGTTGTGAAAGAAATTGGAGTGCATTTGAAGGGGTTAGTAATTTTTTGTAAATATGTACTTGTATATTATTAATTGTTAAGTAATATTAATTAGTAAGTATTAATTTATTATAATTTGTTAGATACACACGAAGAAAAGAAACAAGCTTCTAGCCGAACGATTAAACAATCTCGTGTATGTCAATTTTAATGCAAAATTGATGAACAAGTGCAAGAAGTTGAAAGAGAAAGATGTAAAAGTTTTATTAGCAAAAGATGATGCAAGTTATGTTCAAGAATGGATTGTTGGGGGTGGATTGGTTGATGAAGGTATTGTTGAGGGAGATATTGACTCAGCTTCGGACATGACTTCTCAACCTAGAGAACTTGACGAGGATGATTTCTTATCTGATGATGATGAAATAAATGTTGATGTTGAGTTTGAATCTGATGATGAAGAGTGTGTACGTGGAATTGAACAACAGTCGTCTTTAGATGTTCCTCCTACTTGAACTACTTGATAGTTTATTCGTATGATGTATTTTGTATTTTGTTTAGAAGATGAACATGTCATTTTATGATGGTTTTTACTTTTTAGCATTTTGTGGACTTGTAGTATTTTGTGAAAAATGCATTTGGGTATTAAACTATTAATTATATTTTATTTTAAGTTTACAATTTATTGTGAAATGTATATTTTTATTAGAAAAAATTAATATTATTAGAATTTTTTTAAAAATAATTAGAAATATATTAAAAAACCTAGGGGCCGTCTAGGCGGCCTTGGCGCTTGAAGGTGGTCGGCCGACCGCCGACCGCCATTTACACCCTTGATATAAACATCTCCCAGATTTCAATTATTGATCAGAGATCAATTTGCATATGCTTAAGGCAGCTAGCCACCATCTTCTTCATCAAATAATGCACATCATACTTTAAAACTGTCTCTCTTTCTCTCTCACTATCATGACTCTCTGTCTATATATTGTATAGATATTATAGCAATTTCACAATCTGAAGACACAAACTAAAGTACAGGGCAAAGAAAGATATGGCACAAGAAAGAGTGATGTCTGAGAAAGTGCAGCTCTATCATTGCTGATTCTGCGGTTGAGCTTTGCAGGGTTTCACATTGTCTCAAGAATTGCACTTAACATTGTTGTTAGCAAAGTTGATTAACAGAGTATTTCTGTTGCAAGTAAAATAGTCATATAGTGAAATGAATAGCCATACAACGAGATGTTTAGTACCTGGATTTGTGATAATATTCAGAAGGGCACCTCCTCTCCAATAAATCCCAATATGACCTTCAGGGACATGGTGCAAAACAGACAAGCTCTGCTTTAAACTTGATGATGATAGAACAATAATCTGTGTATCATTTGGCATAATATCATATGTCCTTTACTCATGATTAGAATATATTTACACCGGAATGAGCAGTACGCTATAATAATAATGAGATATTAATTTCTGGAAATTGTTGCATAGATCTCACCTGTAGATGCAAGAGGAAGCGAAGATATTCGAAAATTGTTGCGTAGATGTGAAGAGACAGAAATCCTACAATTTCAGAAGCAAGTCAAAATCATTAAAACTCAAAACAATTTCAGAAATTATCATCTCCACAGCACAAACGAACTCGACTCGAATTGATCACTATGTACCACAACAACGTGTGTAAATTCAATTAGGCATACGTTGTGCAAACATGAATCGCACCTTCCATACACAGAGAGTACAAATTTAGAGATGGAAAATTACAAGCGGAAGTGAATCGAGGTCAAACCTGAAACTCAATTGTGAACTCTAAAACTTTCAAAGGTCTTCGATTCAAGTCTGCCACCAAATGCCGCCATTGGACGCCGCCACAATGAAAGCTGTTAATGAACGCCGGAGCAAAAGAAAATTTTCAGAAGGCCGCCGAGAAGGTAGCTAGGTTTTTCGTTAAGGAAGAAATAATTCTGGTTCTTTTATTTGAAATAAAAGAAATGTGGAAAATGTAATTTATTTACCAACGGAATATTTTCGTTGCTAGAAAGTCTAAGTCACAATTTTATTAATAATCTGTAGCTAAAATTAAATTTAAAATTTAATGAGTTATAAATTTAATTAATTACCAACGGAATATATTCGGTTGGAAAATGTGTTGATAAATTGTTAGTAATCTGTTGGTATTGTAAGACAAGCGAATCTGTTACAAATTTGTTACTATTACCAACAAATTTATATCCGTTAGTAAAATCCGTTGCTAAAACGTGAATTTCTTGTAGTATATGCAGCCAATTTTTTTCATTTTTCACAGCACACAAATATAATGAAGGTAGATTTATCATTCTCTATTCTCATTAACAACCCCTATATCTTTTTTAATAAGCAAAATAAGTTGATCATGAGTACAGTCTAATTAAGTATTCATAAACTTAATTTAACTAATCAAAGAAATCACTTATTGACTAAATTTCACTATGCAACCTAAACAATATTAGTTTATTTTCAATATACATTATTATTATTATTATTATTATTATTATTATTATTATTATTATTATTATTATTATGTATTTACATGAAAAAAATTAATACCGTTATAAAATACACACAAAATGCAAACAAATTTTATAGTAAAATTGGTGTATATTTTTTTCTCAATTATATATGTACCTTCTCCTCTATTTTGTCCTTTTTCTTCTGATAGTCTTCACCTTTACTTGATGTTGCTTCTTCCTAATCAAATAATTAGAATAAAATTGATTAACGTCAAAGGAAAATAACAAATCAGAATGAAAAGAAATTAATCAAGAAGAAGAATAGAAATAATATAGTGTCACGATAGCATTAGAAATTACTCAATCATTTTATTTCTCTTTAAAAACTTAAATTTTTTGAACCATGCGCCTTAAGTTTCTTTATATTTTATTTATTACAGAAGTATACACTACAAAAAAGACGGGTTTTAGAGACCGCCGTAGCGACCGCCAAACGGTCGCAAAACATTATTAGCGACCGTTTTTGCGACCGCTTACGGCGGTCGCTAAAACAGTAGTCGCAAACATTTAGCGACCGCTTTTTCAAAGGCGGTCGCAAATTAACGACCGCCAAAACGGTCGGAACAGTGGTCGCAAAAATGTCCGGGTATTGACCACGTTTGGTTTGGTTTATTTTTGCGACCGCTCATATGCGGTCGTTAAATATATTTTAGCGACCGCTAATTGCGGTCGCAAAATATTATAATC
Source organism: Prunella vulgaris (assembly GCA_026898435.1). Taxonomy (NCBI): domain Eukaryota; kingdom Viridiplantae; phylum Streptophyta; class Magnoliopsida; order Lamiales; family Lamiaceae; genus Prunella; species Prunella vulgaris. Next base: position 19,878 of record JAPKLY010001082.1, read on the forward strand.
ATTATAATCATAAATTTTATAATAAATTTGCGACCGCTTTATGCGGTCGCTATATTTATTTTAACGACCGCCTGTGGCGGTCACTAAATATTTTGTATATTTATAATAAGAAATCATATTTCTTTTCTGTGACCGCTAAATGCGGTCGCAAAGTATTATTTTGCGACCGCCTTTAAGCGGTCGCTAAATTATTTACGTAACAAAAAAATGTGGCCAAGATGGTTCGAACCCAGGCCTTTTCTCGAGGCTGGCTGGGCTCGAACCACTTGGCCACGGACCCAGCATCTTAACCATATTATCACACATTTTATATGAGCCTTATTTGGCTCAGAATAAATATTGTGAACTTTGTGCCCGCAAGGAGTCGAACTCGCGACCTCTGGGCATTTCAGAGGTCGCTGTTCCACTCGGGCACTTGCTTCTTTCGTTTATTTTTCTGCAACTAATTGTATATAACTCCAAATTAAGTCACGTTTTTTTTAAATCCATCAAATTAATTCCTTTTTGTCTCTAATTTATTAATTTATATATATTTCAATAAAATTTTTTTAATGTTATAAATTTTATAATTAACATTTCTCTGTTTTTTTTATTTTATTCTACTTTTTGCAATTAATAGTATATAATTCCAAATTGTGTCTCGTTTTTTTTTTTTAATTCATCAAATTAATCCTTTGATACTTAATATAAATATATATATTTCAACCACAAAAATGTAATGTTATATATTTAATAATTTACAATACCAAATTTTTAATTTGTTCATATTTATTCAATTACTTGTATATAACATCAAATTAGCCACAAATTTTAATATTCTAAATTACTACAATTTGATATCATAAAAAATAATTTTGGTAACATAAAATTTTAAACATTCAAAATATATTAATAAAAAGTTAAAATACTTAATATTCAATTCAAACAAAAAAAATTGTTCAACACATAAATTAACTAGCCGTTAGAATTAAAATCGGGCATCCATTCTTCAAGATCCTCAAGATCCCCACCATCGGCACCCTCATTCCCACGAGAAGACGCACCCACTCTGGGACCACCATCCGTACCAGCACCACGACCCGTATCGGCATCTGCCTCATCATCCGAGTCTTGTGGAAGTGGAATTTTAGTAAGTGCAGAAACTTGAGCCAACCAAGCCTGCATCTTCCTTTCTTTTCTCTCTTGCTTGTTCAACTTGTCCTTCAACTCGGCCACTTCCTGCTGGAGATTGACGTCAGGATGAGAGGATACAGAATATGATGATGATGATCTCGGGCGGTGCGTCTGACGGGCAATCTTACTGTAAGCTCCCAACCCTAGTATCTTACCCCTATTGACTCCGGCCAAATCAACATAGAGACGGTCCTCATCAATAGGAGTAGGTGTAGGGTTATCCGGAGAAGGTGTCGCTTGGGTCCGAGCCTCATCGAGAGCAGTTTTATACTTGTTCTGAAATTAAACAAAATAAAATATTAACTTTATTTTAATAGAATAATTTAAATATATTTAGTAGTACATTCTAATTAGATACTTACGTGAAGCTCGGTGGTGCGGGCATACGTGGATTGACCAGTCTCATTCACTGGGTGAAGAATGGAAAGAGACTCGAAATGTTTTGGCCTCCGTCCGTGTGCATTCTCCTTTAAGAATTAATTATAATAATATAATTAAATATAATAATTAATTATAAATTAAATATAATAATTAATTATAAATTAAATATAATAATTAATACTTACAAAAGCGAGCCCGTGCTCGTAGGCGGTCCGGGAGCCACCGCGATGAATGGCGACTCCTTCTCCGTTCGGATTGCTCATCCGATTTTGTCGCGCCTTACGAGCCCTCTCCTGGTGTGCCGGATCAGTCCAGTAAGCCACCAATCCGTCCCAGATCGCCCGTCCATCACCATCTCTCCCCAAATCAACCGTCTTCCCTTCTTCTGTCCATGCTTTCTTCATTTTGTAGACGACTGCTTTCATCCGGCCCTGTGCTAGACTGCACCATAACTCCTCCACCCTAGCGTCGTCTGTCGGATCCCAAAAGCACAATTTCTGCAATTCAAACAATTCCCAAAAATTAATTACTCAAATATTAAAAATTAATAAAAATATTAATTATCACGCAAATATTAATATTTTTATACCTTAAATTCGTCAAACATCGCTCTCCTCGAGGCCTCAGGTACACGAGTCCACGAGCCAACTCCATAAGGCCAAGTGACCTGCATAATGGACTCTGTGACGCGCTCAGTGACCGTGTGCTGAGGAAGCAAGCTGAATAAAAAAAAATTATTATAGGAATTATTATATAACAATAAAATAAAATAAAATATTAATTTACTTACTGGCCCTCTCTTATTTCTATATACTCCCGGGTCTCACGTAGAGGGTGTTGCCACGATGAAGATCCGGCCTCATTAGACTGGGAGGGCGGGGGCATCAGACACTCGGGAGGTCGAATCGGTGGTAAAGGGAGGGGTCGTGGCCTCCCACTCCCTCTAGCTCTACCTCTACCTCTCCCTATCCCCTGACCGTCACCCTCTATCTGATCGGGTTGTTCACTCATCTATACCAAATTGTACAATCAACAATTTAACAAATAATACTAACAATATTACTAACAATAATAATACTAATAATATTCCAAACAATAATAATACTAATAATATTCCAAACAATAATAATACTAATAATATTACTAACAATAATACTAATATTAACAATATTAACCAAATATTAATCAATATAATACGTATACTAACAATAATAATACTAACAATATTAACAATAATACTAATAATAACAATAATAATACTAACAATATCAACAAAACAATATTACAACAAATCAACAAAACAATATTAACAACAAACCAAACCAATATTAACAAGATTAACAACAAATCAATATTAACCAAATACTAACAATATCAAATACTAACAAATATTAACAAATAATACTAACAATTAAAAAAAATACTAACTGTTTTTCTAAAAAAAAAAAACAAAAAGTTAAAAAAAAAATTCATTTACCTTTCACCGGAGATTTTGACGGCGGTGGGAGGACGAGGCGGCGGACAAGGCGGCACCGGTGGACAAGGCGGCAGGAAGAGAAGCCGGCAGGACGAGGCGGCGGCGGACGAGGCGGCGGCGGACGAGGAGGCGGAGGACGAGGCGGTCACAGTTGTGTTTAAACGGTCGCAATTCCGACGGTAAATTTTCGGTTTTCAACGGTAAGTTTACGATTTTCGACGGTGAAATGACTTTTACAATTCTGGTGGAGGTAATAATCTGGTTTTGTTTTAGCGACCGCCTACAGCGGTCGCTAAAATAACTAAGGCGGTCGCAAATTACGCGGTAGTGGCCACGTGGCCACTCCTTATAGTTTGCCAAATGCGGCGATTTGCGACCGCTAAAAAGCGGTCGCTATTCCAGCTTTCGAATTTCCTAACCGCCTTTAACCCCCGCTATTTTTTATTTTGCGACCGCCTATAGCGGTCGCTAACATATATTTTATATTTTGCGACCGCCTAAAGCGGTCATTAATATATATTTTTATTTTGCGACCGCCTACAGCGGTCGCTAACATATATTTTATATTTTACGACCGCTTATAGGCGGTCGCAATTATTATTCTTTTTTTTTTTGGAAATTTGATATGTTATTGTGTTAACCCTGTTAATTAAATTATAATACTAATATTATGATACTAACTCAGCTTATAATATGCACAAGTTATTCTAAAAAATGACAATATCAATTAATTAAACATATATATAAACACATTTGCTTAATTAATCATCCTCGTCATCATTATCTTCCTCATTATCATCCTCCTCGTCATCATCATCTTCTTCATCATCATCTTCTCCTTCTGCATCATCATCATCATCATCATCATCATCATCATCATCTTCCTCGTCATCTTCTTTCTGTTCCTCTTCCTCTTCCTCTTCCTCTTCGTTCTCAACAATTATCATATCTGGATTTGCAGCCACTAAATCATCTGAAGAATTTATACCTTCGTCCTGAACCACTGTTTCAGCTTCTTGCACTTCAGTTTGGAATGGATCTTCAAATTGTGCAGTTTCTAATGTGGATAAAGTAGGCATTTCCACCAACGACCTTGCCTTGACCTTTACCACAGTTCTTAAGTTTGGTTTGCCTGAAGTCGGATACTTGCAATAATAAACTTGAGATGCTTGTGATGCAAAAATGAAGGGGTCGTATGCAGCTGGATATTTTTTGCTGGTGTTAATATCAACGATCTTATAGTTTGCATCGACTCTCTTCCCTTCGCGACCCGGATCAAACCATTCACAGAAGAATAAAACAATTTTTCTCGGTGGGCACCCCGGATATTCAACTTCAACCACCTCTTGCAACACACCATAGTAATTGACCGGTGCTTCGTTGAAGTTTCCACTGGTAACGCAAACACCGCTGTTTGAAGTGGCTTTTACGGAAGCATACGCAGCTGTGTGAAATTTAAAACCATTTGCATAGTACCCATTATAACAAATCACTTCACGTAGTGGTTTTTTGCTCAAGGCTTCAACATGTGGATTCTGAAGCTGATTCATTTGTCCCTACAAATATTAAAGTATTACAAAGATTAATAGCATTAATTTTGTGGCAAATATATAATATGAGGTAGTGACTGCATACCATTTTTTGGAACCAAAATATTAATTTGTGGCGAATTGCATCATACACCTCTGCTTCTGTGATGCCTGGTAATTGTTGACGAGTTTGCTCACAAAACATCCTTACATATCAGAAACACTAGTATTAAAATACTAACATAACATCAAAAAATGACTAAAAATATAAAACTCACTGTATGTATGGTTGAACCTCTGGCGTATTCATCAAAACATACGAATGTATCGTCTCTTCTTCCCAGTTACTTTGGAAATACCGTTTGGTCCCCTTACCGAGTGGTCTACCAGCATGTAAGAATACCGACAGCATACCATCGAACTCACGAAGAGGATGATCTTCTGCGCGACCATCATAATTGCGAGGCTCATTTCTGATCCTGGTTTGAACTTGATCGCCGAAGTAATAAGAACAGAATGTACCAACCTCTTCAGTAAGATAAGCATTAACAATGGATGCTTCAATGTGTGCTGTATTTCCAATATTACGTTTCAAGTTGTGGAGATACCTAAAAATAGTAAATTCAATACTTAATGAACAATAGAATAACTTAAAATTAGAAAGAAACAAATAAATAAATAAATTTATACTTACCTCTCAAAAGGGTACATCCACCTATACTGCACTAGACCACCATGTAAAGCTTCATACGGTAAATGGACAGGTAAATGCTCCATCGAGTCAAAGAAACTGGGTGGAAAAAGTTTTTCCAACTTGCACAATATAACAGGGATGTCTCTATCCAAACGCTGTATGTCGTCCACTTTAATCATTGAGGCCGTTAAGTCTCTGAAAAATAGACTCAATTCTGTGATGACACACCATACATGCTTCGGAAGTGAGTACCGAAAGGCAATCGGTAGCAACCGCTGCATAAAAACATGACAGTCATGACTCTTCATCGGACCGATCTTCCCAGTTTCTGGCTCAAACGACCTACCTATGTTGGACACGTAATTGTCCGGAAACCGCAGTTCCTTCACCCATTTAAATAATTTTTTCTTGTCTTCTCTGGAAATTTGGTAACATGCTTGTGGAAAATCACGTGGTCGTTGACCACTGGACAGACTAGGACGAGAACAGAACTTACTTAACTCTTCTCTAGATTTTTTAGTGTCTTTGGTCTTGCCTTCTGTATTCAAAATCGTGTGGAACAAGTTATCAAACACATTCTTCTCTATATGCATCACATCCAAGTTGTGTCTAATCAATAATTTACTCCAATAAGGCAAGTCCCAAAAGATGCTCATCTTCTTCCAACCTCCCCGGATCCGTTTATTGTGTTCCATTGCGTGCTCCTCAGTCGTTTTCCACAATCCAGTTACTGTAACTTCTCTCAACAACGAATCACCTAGAATAAAATGCGTATTGTTAAACTAAATCTATCAAACTCTTAGAATAATTAAGTACTGGTTAAAATATGAATAATATATAAATACATGTTCGAACTCGTGGCCTTGGACGCTTTACAGGAGGTTTACCCTTTAGAAAATTCTTTTTGTCCCTCCGAAAGGCATGATCATCACGTAGAAACTTCCTGTGGTTGTCGAACCATGATATCTTCTTACTCTTTGGAAGATAAAATGCCTCAGACTCATCCATGCAGTACGGGCACGCTAGTCTTCCAGCTGTCGACCACCCAGATAACATAGCATATGCTGGAAAGTCGCTAATGGTTCATAAAACAGCAGCCCGTAACGTGAAGTTCTCCTTTCGGTACACGTCGTACGTCTCTACTCCCAAATGCCACAAATATAACAACTCTTTAATCAACGGCTGAAGGTAGACATCCAGTTTATCCTTCGGGTTGCGAGGACCAGGCACCAACACAGTGAGAAATATTTGTTGAGGCTTCATGCACAACCAAGGGGGTAGATTGTACGGAGTCAACAAAACAGGCCACAAAGAATACTTCTTCCCGTGCATACCGAATGGAGCAAATCCGTCTGTGCACAAACCAAGTCTCACATTTCGCTTCTCACTCGCAAAATCTGGGAACTCTCTATCAAGATGTCTCCACGCATTAGAGTCTGCAGGATGACGCATCTCTCCGGAATTCTGATCAGAACACTCCTCAGCATGCCATGTCATGTCTTTTGCAGTGGCACTCGACTGATATAACCTCTCTAGACGAGGAGTGATGGGAAGATAATACATCGACTTGAAAGCTGTCTTCTTCCTACGATCAGAGGGTTTGAACCTAGGGTGCCGGCACATCCTGCACTGATTAATGCTCTCGTCGTCGCCCCAAAACAGCATGCAACCATTGGTACAACAATCAATCTTCTCAAACGGTAAACCCATATCCTTCAACAGCCTCTTACTTTGATAGAAATTTTCTGGCGCTGTGTTCTCTTTGGGTAGGGCCCGTTTAAACAACTTGGCGAATTGATTGAAGACTTTCTGACTCACTTTGCCTTCAGTTTTGATGGACAACATCTGAGCGTTGAATGACAACTGAGTCTCA